>PVKS010003589.1:0-102004 GCA_004027875.1 Aplodontia rufa
AGAAAGAGAGAGAGAATCAATTTTTATTGTGTTCCCCACATGGCCTTCACTGCTCTGACACTTATTTGCACACATGGGTGCTGGGATTTGAACTCGTGTACTTGAGCATGCTAGGCAAGCACCACAACCACTGAGCCACCGCTCCAGTCCCCCTAACTACTCTTCAAATGAGCTCAGAGCCTAACAGTGCTGAAGGACTCTTTAGCAACTAAAATGTCAGGTGTCTCTGGTACCCATGACATAGGCACTCTGCTTAGCTTTTGTCACTGTGGGATGCCCTTCTAGGGATCAAATTGGACTAAAATGGACAAGCATGTTTATCTTCTTCCTTTCCATTGTGTGATATTTAATTTATTTTTAAATTAAAATTTCAAAACATATTTTTAAAGACTTTCTAAATGACATTTTTAGTAATTTTCAAATCATCATTTTTCAGCTTTCTCTTCTCCTAATTTAAAGAAAGGATGCTACCATCATAGTGGCTCTAGATATATACATATCCACAATTGTTTGATTAACTTTAAGATTTAAAACTATCACAGTCATTTCATCAATTTAATATTAAAAATGACATGAAGACTTAAAAAATAGCAATTGTTTTAAGTGGGATAATCAATAATAGAGTTAATTCAGCCAAATGTTACATGAAGAAGATTGGTAAAGGGCAACTTGGACATGTGACAAAATGAACTCTAGTTTATGAAGCGGAAGCAGAAAGTCTAAAATTGTAGCAAGTCAACTCTGCCTATCGGGTCTCACTGGTAAAATCTCAGTCTCAGATTTTATGTAACAGTTGAAGGTGGTTAACACAGCAGGAGATCAGGTAAAATGAGTTCAACTGGAATGTAATCCTGCATCTCAATTTAAAGAATCACTTTCTTTAACTCAATGCCCTCAAGCATCCTGACTTCCCTAAGTGTACCTTAGAATCTACCAGAAAGGACACTAGGTAAAAATCAATGTGTTATGGAATTGATAGAGTAAAATAGTAACCATAACTTCATATTCTAAATTACAGAAAAGCTAGACTTCCTTTGGGAAGGAAGTATGCCTGCTTTAAACATTGTATTATACCTATCACATTTGATAAATTCATGCACTTTTTTAATTTTGTTTCTTCCTATTTCCATTTCTTCCTAATAGTTATTATCACTATTGCTAGTAGAAAGAGTATTGCTATTATTATTTTGCTGAGGTATTGGGGATCAAACACAGATCTTCATTTATGCTAGACAAGTAGTCTGTAACTGAAGTATCACCCCAAGCCCTTTTCAATTTTTATTTTGAGACAAGGGCTCACTATGTTGTCCAGACTGGCTTCAGACTTGTAAATCTCCTGCCTCAGCCTCCTGAGTAGCTGGGTTACAGGTTTGTGCCATGGCAACAGGGTTGAATTATTAACTTAAGAAAAGTCTTCACTATCATTATGAAGTGCTTAAGTACCACAGGGTTAAAGTCTCAGTCCAGTGTCTTCATGGCAAACTCTAATTGCCTGTCTTCCTCTGAGAGTTTTAAGAAAGGCTGCCCACTGTGTGCACAGATAAACATGTGACCATCAAGGAATCTGAAGTTGCCTACAAATCCTCTAAGTGTTTTTCTTCTCCTAATTCCCTGACACATTTTTATTTCTGCAAATAGATCACAAGGGATTTCTTTTCATGTGTTAGAAGCTGTTACTGTTTAAGAAATAGAGTGATCCAAAGCAACATAATGATCAGTCTTTTTTCATAAGAGAGCACACTAACTTGATTCATGTTTAACTCAACTAATAATACAATGATCTCTTCAGAGCAAAGCACTGTCATACACTAAAACACAGGGAAGAGGTGAAAGCGGTGCTGTTCAAACGCTACCGAGAGAGATGTTCCAAAGTCAAAATACAGGAAAGTAGAGTGCAAAGGTACATAGACCTAACCCTCACTTCAAATCACTGTGAGTAATCATTTGGAAATGGCTTTGAATCTCCGACAAGAACTAAAGAATTTACATGCTCCCAATTGTATTTTATTCAAAATAACATCTGTGCCTTAATCTGCTATATCAGCACTTTTTAGCCTTCTTCAAAAAAGCTGTCTCACTATAATTTCTGCTTTATATTCCTGATTATACCATTTGTATTTACATCCAAGCTGCTTAATCCACTGTCCTCTATGTCTGATCAATGGAAAACCCATCACTTTCATTAACATGTTTTTAAATGAAGTTCACATCATTAGGTCTGGGCCAAATGATAGCTAATCTTGAATTCTTTTCTTAGTACCACCAACTGCTGCCAAAACACTTCTGCTGCAAACTATAGCTATACTTTGTCTTGACACTGTATTCCTATTCATTTACAATTATGTATCTGTTTTCATCTAACATTGCATAAACTGGTTAAATATAATAGTGATAATTATAACATCAATAGAAAATATACCATCTAATCTTTTCTTTTTCTTAAAGCAATATTTAATTTAACTTTTTTTTTTCATCTAGTTTCTGTTTTTCCTCCACTTACCTGTATATGGTGCTAGGGATTGAACCTGATTACTTGAGCATGCCAGGAAAGCGCTCTACCGCTCAGCCACTTCTCCAACCCAATTCCATCTAATTGTTATTAAATATTTACATGTGCTAAAATACTGTTTGAGTAATTGTACTTGAATTAAAATTTGTATATTAAATTGAGGTGGATCAAAGAATTAGGAATTTAACTAGCAGCCATACAATTATTAGAAGAAAAGAGAGGGACAACACTCCACAATATTGCTGTAGGCACCAACTTCCTTAACAAGACTCTCATGGTGAAAGAATTAAAAGAATCAATGAGTGGGATACCATTAATCTAAAAAGCTTCTGCACAAATAAGGAATTAGTCAAGATTGTCAAGCAAGAGCTCACAAAATGGGAAGAAAATCATGGCCTGCTACTCCTGTAACAGAGGGCTAATATGGGATATGGAACTAAACAGAAACTTCTCAACAGAGGAAGTTCAAAAGGCCAATAAATGCATGAGAAAGTGTCCTGCATTAGTAGCAACCATAGAAATGCAAGTCAAAACTACATTAAGATTTTACCTCACTTGAATCTGAATGACAAAGTTGAAGAATACAAACAATAACAGATACTGCAGGGGTTGTGAGGAGAAAGGAACACCTGCACACTATTGGAGGGACTACAATCTGGTACAGCCACTCAGGAAAGCAGTGTGGAGAATCTTCAAAAATTAGGAATGG
This sequence comes from Aplodontia rufa, assembly GCA_004027875.1. Classification (NCBI taxonomy): domain Eukaryota; kingdom Metazoa; phylum Chordata; class Mammalia; order Rodentia; family Aplodontiidae; genus Aplodontia; species Aplodontia rufa. Next base: position 3,219 of record PVKS010003589.1, read on the forward strand.
AACCACCATATGGCCAGCTATTCCACTTGTGGGTATTTTCCCAGAAGAGCTAGAATCAGCATATTACAGTGACATAGCTATATCAACGTTCATAGCAGCTCAATTTACAATAGCTAAATTATGGAACCAACCCACATCTCCTTCACTGGATGAATGGATTCAAAAACTGTGGTATATATATATACAATGAAATTCTGCTCAGCTGTAAGAAAAAATGGTATCATGGGTTTTGCAAGTAAAAGGATGGAATTGGAAAAAATCATGCTGGGTGAACAAGCTAAACACAGAGACTTAAGTGTTGAATGTTCTCTTTTACATTTGGAAGCTAGAGTAAAACGTAGGACAGGATGAAAGTTAGTGAATTTTAATTGATAAACTCACCAAATTCAAAATAACACGTAATATGGTGAACTATACCTATGAAAGGGTGGTAAAGTGGGTGGTGTGAGAAAAAGAGGGATGAAAAGGAGAGAAACAGGGGGATATCAATACTGGAGAGTACACTTGTCTCCCACAAGAAGCCAGACAATATTCAGCCAGGCATTTAAATCTATAAATTAAAATAATTAAAATACATGTATATGGCCACTTATACATGGGAATATTATACATGGGAATATTATATTATATTATATTATACATGGGAATATTATATTATACATGGGAATATTATAGAGGACACATGAAATCAAGAAATGGGTGAAGTGGGGAAGAGCCTGGACAAGGATTGGGTATAACCTAGCTTGTCATTACTATGCATGTTTGAATGTGTAGTAACGAATCCCTTCCATATGTAAGAATATTCTGAACTGATAAAAAATTGTATATTAGTGCTTCTTTAGTCATCCTAACGACTCTCCCCACTCAGTAAACTAGGAAATCTACACCATAGAGAGGTTAAATTGCTTATGCAAGTCACATGTCAGTATTTGTCCACATTCTGTTAGGAAAAAGTCACAGGTAATGACCCCCCTTACAAAGGACTTCAGCTGGCTGTGAGTACCAAGAAGTGGGGACAGTTTGGGGCAAGTTACAATCCCTGCATCAGAATCCATCCCACTACCCCCAATGATCGATGCTCCTCCCACAGGAAAAAAATTCATTCACCCCCTTTCAACATCCCCAAAAATCGCATTCCATGAAGCTATGTGCTTCAAGATCAGGTCTTCATAATCTAAATTAGATCTGGCCTAGGATGCGGTTCTATGAGTATAGTTCTCAACATTAATGGTCAGTCTGAAAAGCTGAAGAGATAGACACCTGTCCCCCATATGCAGCCATACCTGGAGGGATACTGGGAGGATGACAGTTGTAGGTGATTCTGTTTACAAGGGGTGTGTCAGGATTCACTGGTCCACAATGGTTTCAGAATTGAGCCAGACAAAAGACTGATATTTCTTGAATAATATCAAAGCCCAAAGTTCAGAGAAAATCCTCCATGGTTCTCTCTCTCCAGCCTCACCCTCCTTTCATGAAAGTGTCTGTGTTTGTGGCTAGTTTTATTATCCTTCTTGCTCAAATAATCCCACAAGTATGAAAACCTCTTTTCATTTACAGTCCATTTTTCCTGCAGTCCAAGTTGGCCGTGTTATTGCTAAAACATTTTTCATAAGGACTGAGTGGGTCTTCTGTGTATTTCCTGGAGATTTGTTGCATTATACAAAAGCCACATCATCAAATCTCTTCTAGACAATCCCTTCTGTCGGGACCCATAGAGAGGACTAAGTGACAAGTGATAGAGCTGCCCAGTGGATGGACGAGAGCTGGGAGACATAACTTCAATATATTTAAAAGGCCATTTGCATGACTAAATTCTCTGAGCATTTGAAATTTTAGCACAAAATTGTGTAGCAACACAATCATATTTTCTCTATCACCTTTTATCTAAATACCACTTTTTCCTTAGAGTTCATAAAAACAAATTTCTTGATTTTAGCATCTTTGCATTTGGAAAAGTTCAGAATTTGATATTTTTGGATTGATGTTCTTACCTCAAAGTATCTTTCTATCTTCTCACATTTTTACTATAAATAGCAAGAATAAAGCAAGCAGTATTGCCACCATTTTGCTCACAGATTTCCTTATCTCAATAACCAAGTCACACTCTGTGTTTGTAGGGGTGTAAACTCACACGGTTACATGGAAAACAGTATGAAAATTCCTCACAACACTACAAATGGAGCTACCACGTCATCTAGCTATTCCACTCCCAGAATTTGATGAAGCCAGCATATAAAAGAGGTACCTGCTTACTCATGTTTATTGCAGCATTATTAATAATAGCCAAGATATGTAAATGGCTTAGGTTGATAGCCAAGATCTGTAACCAGCTTAGGTTCCAATCAAAATATGAATGGATAAGGATACTATGATATACATTAATGTAATATTATTTAGCCATTATCATCTTACTCACAGGAAAATGGTTGGGACTTGAAAACATGTTAAAGAAAACAAGGCAGACACAGAAAAACAAGTATCACATCTCTTCTATCCTATGTGGAATCAACCAAACCAAAAATGTAGATGACCAGAAAGTAGAAGAGGGACCATTACAGCATGGAGAGGGGACCCAGGTGGGGGCAGGGAGCCATGACCTTTGTAAACACCATTGCCTGCCTCTGGATTCCAGGTGCACTAATGGTATTCACTTGAAACAGGCTGATAGTGTTAAGATGATGTATGAATAAAAATGTTATCAGAGGGTTCAGAGAAACCCATCACAAACTTTAGTTGGTGAAGGTTAACACACTTTGTGATAAAATGTAAGGGCTGTGAACCAAGGAAACATTGTTGCATAGACGGGTTGATACATAAGCTAAGTTCAACCACCTAGGAAAACAGTAGGGAAGAACCATCTAAATGAGAGACTACCACCCGCTTATTCTAAATTAATTATGGAGGCTGCAATAAATATACCAGAATATGTACACATTTATTATCAATTTTATACAAAAGCATAATGTGGGGGCTGGAGCGGTGGCTCGGTGATTACAACACTTGCCTGGCATGAGTAAGTACACAGGTTCAAACTTCAGCACCCACCTACACAACTAAGTGTGAGAGCAACGAAAGCCATGTGAAAATCTCAATAAAAATTGATTCTCTCTCTCTTTATAAAAGAGCATAATGTGTATAATGTTTACCAAATATATAATCTATTGCTGCCTCCTTCACTAGGTCTTATTTGATGTTCTCATTAAAGTGTCAAACAGTGTACACCTCATCTGACTGCATGGACTTCCCCAAACATACCTGTGTGGTCATCAAGGGTAAGACTAGAAGGACAGTGATCTTTCCCTTACACTTTTGGCCAGTATGTAAACAGTTGTCCTAGAACTGTATTCTTAGCATCCCAACTTTTCTACCTACTGCTGAGGTGCATGCATTTTTTTTCCATTGGAGTTTACATTGATTTCAAAGTTTCTTTGCTACTACATCTACAGAAAACACTAATTTCTTTTGTTGTTGTTCTTGTTGGAGAAGGTTAGAGATTTATTATGGCTACAAGCTCCACAGTCCCTGGTGGCACACAGGATCTTCCAGACCCAAGCAACACCAAAGAAGTCATACTAAATTTCATTTCTCAACTATTTCTGTGATGAGCAATTACAAAGACAAAACATTACCAAGAGGCAAAATTTATTGTCATTGATTCTAAGAAAATACTTTAGAAGCTATCTCATTGCAAGAATTATAATTTGCAAAACTTTACATATTCAATTACTTATTTAAAAAACCTAGCATTTTTTTCTGAATACAGTTACTTCTGTTCAATGAGTGTTGTTATAATTTGAACAAATAATTTTCCTATATTTCACTTATAATTGTAATGATTACAAAACCATGTATAAAATTCTTTCCTATCTCACTGTATTAATCCAATCAAACAGCCATGGGACACAACACCACAGACTCAGCAGCTTAAACAACAGAAAGGCATTTTTCTCACTGTTGTTGAGTCAGGAGGCTCAGATCAAGATGCCACAGGGTTCTGATTTCTATGAGGGATGCTTCCTCACTCCTAGGTGACAGCCTTCTTGCAAGTCCTCACATGGCCTTCCTGCCATTCATGCCTGACAGCAGGAGAAGAGTCAGAGAGCAGTGCCCAATCGTAGTGCATATATGTCATCCAATCATGACAAATCCATAAGAAGGGTGTTAACAAATCCTTTGCCTTGCCACTACCCACAAGAGCAATACAACATGTGTATCACTTTGAGACTAAAGAGAACAAAATCTTATTAGCTCCTAACAGTTTGTGTTGAAGATTATAGACAAATATATAGATGATAGACAATAGATCATCAAAACTAAGTAAATAAGCCAACTTTAGACAACTAATTTCACTAATAAAAAGATATCTCATCGGGGTATTACAGATCATAATAAATAAAGGCTATTCCAGCCAATGGATCTAATTTTAAATAATAACTTTATGCCCTCCTAGTGATTTTCCGATCTTAAAACAAAGAGATGGAAAAATCCCGAAAAAGTGGAGATGCAGAAAGAAATGTGCAATGCGATACTCCAACTTGAAGCTTCTCAGAACCTAAAAGTAAATCTGAATCATCCTTAAGGATGAAATAAAACACAATCAACTTTAAAATTAAGCACTCTCAAGCTACCCTGAATTTTAGTGTTTTAAATAGGTGCTGGAATACATGCATCAGACGTTCTCCCCTGCATTCACAACGTTCCCATCTTTCACACATTTGCATTATCTGCCACTTTGCCTGATTTTCCCCTTTTATTTCTAGACCAGCTTCACAGCTCATTTGCCTGCATTGCACTGTAATTGGCTTTCTCCTTGACAAGCTCAGAATACAAGATTTTACGTTAGCGCTTGAACAATGAGCATGCATTTCTATCTGCCCAATAAAATGAATTTATGGCAGAAAAGCTTGATGTTTTAAGCTCTCATGGTCTAGAAGATGATTATTTATTTATTTATTTCATTGCATTCATTTTACCTATGGGGAAATCTGTTTTGGATAAAATAAAACCTCATTTACCTATCTACTTCCTGTTGCTTTGCTTCATCAATTACCACTTCCCCACCCCCCTGGAAGAGCAAGAATTCCTTTTGGAAATTTTTAGCCCCTTTGAGTCTATATCTGAGAATCTGAGGGAAAAAGATGACCTGCAACTACTTGCCCCTGTCTCACGTCCCTTTCATTGTTTGTGCCTGTGTATTGGACTACAAATCTTCACTTCCTCACACCCGTCAGTAAGCTCTTGTGATGAAGAAGAGTAATGGGCTAATACCATTAGCCAGTTGAAGTCCTCAAATCCTCCCACTATTTGATAGTCATAACCACAACCTGTGATTTTGAAAAATCTTCCCAATCCTGTAATTTTTTTTGGTCTCCATATTATGACAGTAATTGAATCTCACATGATGCAATTTTCTCTGGTCCATGTCTCCTATCGATCAGTTGCTGCCCACTTTCTCCATACCTCCAAGCATCACCCCTGTCTGGTTAATTGATCACCTGGTTAACTTCCAAATATTTGGGTGTCTCCATTTGCACAATTTTAATCCAGAATTTTCAAATTCCTACTGAGAATTTCACTTTAAGGCCACATTATCTCCAAACGATCACAACTGGAGATAGCAGGAACACATGGTAGTCTCAAATTAACCCATTCAAGTTTCCCATGGTGATAAATAACATGAAAATTGTCATTGGTTCATGACTACACGCATCTGATACAAGTACTCCTTACATCTTATCTCCACGTCTGCACCCTGCTGACTTTGTTCTAACACTTAACTTTATTAATTCAATCCTTACCTCATTAATTCATTCTTGTAGATATTCACTAAGTATCAACTATGAGCAGCATGCGTCCTCAGTCTAGAATGAAAATAAAAAAGACTGTGGAAAATATGGCTTAAATTTCCAACAAATTCATCTATCTGGAACTCAGAGTATAGTTTTACATAATATTTAGTAGAACTGTTTCTATTACTTTAAATAAAAATGCTGTAACAACATAAATAACAATGTAAATAGTCTTATTATTATTTTTAATGGTTCTGATCACTATACTACATTTTTTCTGTTGTTTTTAATCAACATATTTTGTTTCCACAAACAAAACAGCAATATATGCTTTCTTCCAATATGCATGTTTATACTCAACATTCATATGTGTAGCAATTTAATACAATTGTAAACACTAAAAGTGGTCAGTTAAAAATCATTATATAGACCCAACCACTGAGTAAGACCACAACTGCAGCCCCAGCAATGAAAGGCACACAGGATACCCCTGAGGACATTGCACCCAGACCCAGACCCATCGTGGAGCAGGACAAGGACTCTTGCCCTTCCCCACAGGCATATACGAATCCTCTATGACCCCAAGCCTGGACACAGCCCTGCTGCATCCGCACAGGGCCAAGTCTTGAGCTCCAGTCATGGTGGACACTCAGGACAACCCAAAGATCCAATGCCCAACCACACCTGAATGCTGTATAGGACCAGGACTCAGACCCTGGCACCAGCATGTGTGCAGAAAACCCTGAGAACCCTACACCCAGACTCCACCCCACCTTTGTATATTTGGCCCATTCCCACCACCAAGGATCCCAGGTCACAAGACAGAGTGTAACCTGGATCATTCCAACCCACCCCAAGTATCCAGGTTACCAGGACCCAAGCAACACAACCCTAACAAATAGCTTCTACAACACAAAAGGTTGATCAGCAACCCTACCAACTTCCAAATCTGAATCCTGGAACCTATATTGGAAAGGTGCAACAAAATGAGGCTCCAGGCAGAAGAAACTTTCTGGAAGAAAATGATCATCAGAGAGGTGGTTTCTAACCTGACACTAGGACTTGCAAGGGAGAAGCACCCAGAGACCTGCCTTGTTTCTACACTTGGAACCTATATTCAAAGATCTAGAAGAAGCTTTTCAAAGATGAAGTATCAAACTAGAAAAGGCTCACCTCAAATCCAGCACAAGCCTAACAAGGAGTCCATGGGCAAGGAGCAGGATGAAAACCTAGAAGAAATTATGAATGATCTGATTACTAAAAGGAACATGAACTAAAAGAGGATTTCATGAAAGAACTAAGTGAGAAAACTCAAGAGATTAAAAACCACATTATCAAAGAAATAGACATAGTGAAAAAGGAAGTAATGGAGCTAAAATCTTCAGTCAATCACATCAGAGGAACAATGGAAAAGCTTAATAATAGATGAACTTCTGTAGAGAACAGGACATCTCCTCTTGAAAAAAGAACTTCTGACAAGACAATAAGAATAGGCTGAGTAAGCTTTAGTGCATGGATAACAAAAAAGGGAAAAAACACTCACAGGACATGAGCAGAATTTTTCAAAATGTCAGGGATGAAATTAGAAGAAATAATCTAACAGTAATTGGTATATAGGAAAAAATCTAAACACAAAGGAATGACATGAATAACATTCTCAACAAAATAGTAAAAGAAAAAAATTTCCCATATCAGGATAGAGTCAGAAATGCTCATTTAGGAAACATACAGGACACCCAATTGGCCTAATAAAATGAGAGGCTCACCAAGACACATCATATTCACAATGTAAAAACAGGGAAATCAAGGAAAGAATATTAAAAGCCTCAAGAGAGAAACACCAAATCACATTAAGAGCAAACAAATAAAGATCACATCTGACATCTGGCTCAAGACTCTAGATGCAAAAATAGGAGATCTTTCAATGTCTAAATGACCACCACCTCCAGTCAAAAATACTACACCCCGCAAAACTCAGCTTCAAATTCAATGGGGAAATAACAACATTTCACAATAAGATCAAAGTGGCAGGATTCATGAACAGGAAGCAAGCATTACAAAGAACCCTCAAATATAAGTTCCAGATAGAACAGCAGGAAAACACTCTTAAAAACCCACAAACAGAGGAAATTCAGTAAAAGAACATACTAATAACAGACAACCAAGACTGCACAGAACTCATCAATAAAGCATGATGACTATGATCCATGACCATATAACTATTTTAATGCTGAATGTGAATGATCTCAATGCATGAATCAAAAGACAAAGGTTAGCAGATGGGATCAAAACACAAAATTTAACAATATGCTGCTTACAGGAGACATCTTATAGCCAATGACATCCACAGATTGAAGGTGAAAGAAAGGAAAAATATCAACTAGGCATATGATCCTAGAAAGCAAGCTGGTGTTGCAGAACTATCCAACAAAGTATATTTCAAAAATAAATTAATCAGAGGAAGGGAAGATGGTGACCACCCTACCATCAGTGACTCTGAGACGCTCCTGAGAATCACCTCATGCTGCAGGAGAGCACTCGGATTCCCATAGTAGGACAAAGCTCCCATTGTGGGGGAACATTATCCCCCACTAAATTTTAACTTCAAAGGAATAATGTGGTCCATTAACAAATATAAAGAGAAGTCTGTGGCGCCCGTGCAACCTGCCCCACACCTGGCGGGGAGGGGAGCTACTCCGGAGGGGAGGAAACAGAGTAAGTTTCATAACCAAATACCCTAACCCAGCCAGCTGTGAAATCCCTGATCTGACTGCTCTTAATTTACCTGATCTTGTATAAAGTGCTGGGAATTAATTGCTCACATTAGCAAATGTACAGCTGTTCCTGCGAAGGGTGCATCTGGTTAGCCATTGTGAGGTTTCCCTGAGGGTGGGGTTGGTTGCTCAGCAGAAAACGATCTTGGGGTCTCAGGCACCATGGCCAGAAAACCAGAATCTATCACCCCAAGATTAGGTCCTTTCCCAAAGGGTCTGTATGGTGCTGGGGTTTCCCTCTCCACCTCTTGTCATTGCACAGAGCCTGGAAGGAGAGGATTTGGCGCAAGATCTTTGACTCAATCACGGGGACAATAATTCTCCACCCTTGCTTACGGTTTACAAGAGCTGATTTTAAAGTCCTTTAACAGAAGTGCTCGCACCAGCATGGGAGAGAGGGGTGGGTCAACTCAGTCCCCATGATCAGAAAGAGACGTTACCGACCCCCCCCCCAACCTGGCCGTCTGCCCTGGGGGCTGTGTGGAACTGCGACTCCACTCTCCATCTGGCAAACCTCTCGGATGGCAATCTTCTGCCCTCCCCTCTATACGCCCGAATAGGAGGAGCCTGTGAACAGAGCTTGCTGCAGCAGGGCATAGTGTTTTCAAGGGGATCCTCTGCTTCAGCCTCTGTTTGATATCTGCCTCAGGAAGCTTTGATTATATGGGGCAGCACAGGCTTCCCCTTAGCATCTGAGCCCCATGCATAGCCAAGGCTGCATAGGCCTTGACCTCTCCAGGTGGGCCCCCCCTGGTGCTTGCAACTGAGAACCACATAAGCACTGGCACAATCTGGACCATCTTTCATGGGTTTCAGCCAACCCCACAGAGCAGCTCTTGGGACTTCTGAACATCACAAGTCACACAGAGTGGGTCACCGGTATTACTGAGGAAGCGAGTTTCTGGCTGTCCACTCTCCTTGGATCAGTCATTGACCCACACACCTACACAAGGATCAACTAGGTTGTCTACAGTTTCTGAGCCCCAGGCCCAAGAAATTCTAGAGTGTGGATAGGCAGAAAGCAATCATCTCAGGATTACAGCCCAGGGGGAGCTGAAATCTATCCTCATAAGAAGTGTGAGAAGGCAGGATCTTATACCCCTTTGCAATAGAAAAATTTGAGGAGCTCCTCTAAGAAAAACCAGGTCACCGGAATTAAACAAACTACTTCTCCCCCGACAAGCACAACTGTGAAGAATTCCCAGCTGGATGACAGATTTGAATACATCCCCCCATGATACATACTCGCTGAACTAGGGGGCAAAAAACTCAGAATTTTACCAACTAGTTTTCTTTTCTGTTTGCCTCTTTGTTTTTTTTTTTTTTTTTTGGTTTTTTTTTTTTTTTTTTTTAACAGGGATCCGGCTGGAATATAATATTTTTAAAGTTTTCACATTACAGTGGGTTTTTTTTTCCTTTCTTGCTTTACAATTAATACTGAATTTGGTGTTAGTGGATGTAAATTTTTATCCATGTGTGTGTATTGGTGATTGGCTCCTACTTTCTCTATGTCTTCTTGAAACCTACTGCTAACCCTATAACAATGGGTCCCAATCAGGAAAACATTTCATGATAGCAAAATAGCTTCAGCCTCTGGTGAGTGAAGATAACCATGCCCCATACTAACCTCTTCCTCCCCTGTACTCTGGTAATCCCTAAATATAAGCATTTTTCTCTCATCCTCACCCAAAGTCTTTACCCTACCCACACCCCATTTCTATTTTCCTTATTCCTAATAGAATAACCTACTCCCCCCTAATCCCTTGTTCCCATTTGCTCTAAGGCAGGTGTGATTTTTATACCTCCCCAATTCACCTCCCTGACTTCCTAGTCATTTCTTCTCCCCACTATCAGAGAGTTCCTAATATCTGAAGAAATAGACATGCTTCAAAATGGGTACTTGTTTTCTATCATAATATATTATGAGAGCCCTCTCACAGAAAGCTGCTACTATTGGTGCTAGTAATCAGCACATCTGTTTTAGTTGAAATGGACTAGTATTTGCACCCATAGCCTCTCAAGTTCTCACAGAATGGTCTGGACTCTTTAGGTCTGAATTGACCAACTAGCTCCCCATCACAATGAAGCAAAACCATAAGAAGTTACAATTACTCAGCCAAGAATAATAAGTTTGAAATAAAAGACATGCTCTCTGACTATGAAAATGAGGAAAAGGAGAAATAACTCCCCTCTTCAACCCCACAGCTCCCCACTCAAGGACCCCATAGCCAGGGCCCTAGATGAAAACCAAAGACATTGATCAACATTATGATTAATAATGCAATCAAAGAGCTGAGAGATGAAGGAAGGAAAGAGATAAGAGAACAACTTCAAGAGATGAGAGACAACTTCCACAGGGCAATAATGGAAAAATTCCATGAGATGAAAGATCAGCTATAGAAAGAAATAGACATTCTGAAAAGAGATGTAGCAGAACTATCAGGATTGAAAAACACGGTTAACCAATTCAAATCTTTACTGGAAGATACCAACACCAGAGTATACTCCACTGAAAATAGAACTTCACCTCTTGAAGAACGAGTATCGGAAAATAAGGACTGGCTAAACAATGTCGAATTCAAAGAAGATAAACAGGATAAATAGCTTATAATACATAATCAGAAATTCCAAGTAATATTTAATGAAATGAGGTGCAAAAATCTGAGAATCATTGGACTGGAGGAAAACTCCCAACAGCAAACAAGAGGCTTCAAGAACCTTTTAACTGAAATAAGGGAGAACTTCCCTCATTTTACTACTGATCTGGAATATCACATCCAAGATGCTTATAGAATACCAAATAGGCCTAATGAATTGAGAAATTCACCAAGACATATCATATACAAAATGAATAACAGAGAAATTAAGGAGAGAATTCTAAAAGCTGCTAGAGAAAAGCTCCAAATCACATTCAGAAGCAATCCAATTTGGATTACTATGGATTTTTCAGAGCAAACAATGAAGGCCAGAAGAGCTTGGAACAATATCTTTCAAGTGTTAAAAAATAACAACTTCCACCCAAAGATAATATACCCTGCAAAACTCAGCTTCAAATGTAATGGGAAAATTAAATACTAAAATGATAAACTCAAACTAGCAAGATACATGAACACAAATCCTGCACTACAGAATATTCTCAAGGATGTTCTCCATTCAGAAGAAAATGCCAATGATATCCTAAATCCTTAAACAAGGGTGAGTCAGTAATCATATTATACACAAATTGACTTCCAAGATGACTCAAAATTCTGTAAATGATACAAAGTCAGAGACTCAGCCTCCCATATCTATTCTAACTTTGAATGAGAATGGTTTCAATGCCCCAATTAAAAGACACTGATTGGCCCACTGGATCAAAAAAACAAAATCCAACAATATGTTGCCTGCAAGAGACACATTTGACACTCAAAAATAGACACAGGCTGAAAGTGAAAGGATGGCAAAATGTCTACCAGGACTGTGGCCCAAAAAAGCAAGCTGGTGTAGTGATTCTAATTTCTGATAAAATCAATTTCCAATTAAACTAGTCAGAAAGGACAAAGAGGGTCACTTTATCATACTAAAAGGGACAGTCCATCAAGAAGGTATAATGATAATAAACATTTATGCCCCCAATTACAACCCCCTAAATACATGGAAAAAATACTTAAGGACATTAATCCCCTCATTGATCTCAACACAATAATTCTGGGGGACTTCAACACACCACTACCAACTCTAGACAGATCATCTAAACAAAAAGTCAATAAAGACATCTCCAATCTGAACAACTCTATTAACCAATCAGGCTTAACAGACATCTACAGAACATTCCATCCTAAGACAGCTGAATTTACCTTCTTCTCAGCAGCTCATGGACCCTTCTGTAAAATAGACCACATCCTAGTTCACCGGGATAATCTTAACAAATATAAAAACCTGGATATAATCCCATGTTTTCTGTCAGATCATAATGCTATGATCTAAGCAATCAACAACAAGAGAAACAACAGAAACTACTCAAATACTTGGAAATTGAATGATTAACTCTTAAATGAAGGATGGGTAAAACAGGAAATGAGAGCGGAGATTAAAAAGTTCTTGGAATTGAACGAGAATAAGGAAACAACATACTGAAACCTCTGGGGCAGTATGAAGGCATTCTTAAGAGGTAAATTTATAGCACTGAGTGCATACATGAAAAATCTAGAAAGAGATCAAATAAATAGCCTTATGCCTCAACTCAAACAACTACAAAAGGAGGAACAGTCCAACCCCAAAGCTATCAGAGGACAGGAAATTACTAAATTCAGAGCTGAAATCAACAAAATGGAGACCAAAAATCTATACAAACTATTAACAAAACTAAGTGTTGGTTCTTTGATAAAATAAACAAGATCGACAGACCCCTTGCCAACCTCACCAAAAGGAAGAACAAAATGAAGCAAATCAACAAAATCAAAGATGAAAATTGGGATATCACCACAGACTCATCCAAGATCCAGAAGATTATAAGAACCTATTTTGAAAATTTATACTTGGCAAGTTTGATAACCTGGAGGACATGGACACATTCTTAGACTCACACAATATCCACTCTTTAACACAAGAGGACATTGAAAATCTTAACCAACTGATCACAGAGAGCAAAATTGAAGCAGCAATCAAAGCTCTCCCCCTCTCCCCCCCAAAAAAACAAAACCCAAAAAAACAAAACAAAAAACCCAAAAAAACAAAACCCCCCAAAAAAACAAAGATCCGGATGGATATACAGTGGTATTCTACCAAGCCTTCACTGAAGAAAGAACACTGATTGTCTACAAGCTCTTCCAGGAAGAGCCTTCACTGAAGAAAGAACACTGATTGTCTACAAGCTCTTCCAGGAAATTGATAGAGGGGGAGCACTCCCAAACAGTTTTTATGAAGCAAATATTACACTGATTCTAAAATTCAGCAAAGACATGTCAACATGTCAAGGAAAGAAAACTACAGACCAATTTACCTGATGAACATTGATGCAAAAATCCTTAATAAAATTTTAGCCAATTGGACACGAAAGCACATTAAAAAGATAATACATCATGATCAAGTGGGCTTCATTCCAGGAAAACAAGGCTGGTTCAGCATACACAAACCAATAAATGTAATTCACCACATAAACAGGATTAAAAACAAAAACCATATAATAATCTCAATTGACCCAGAGAAGCCATTTGATAAAATTCAACACCACTTTATGCTCAAAACTTTGGAAAAGATAGGGATCAAGGGAAGATACTTTAACTGTGTCAGATTCATTTACAACAGACCCATAGCCAACATTATCCCCAAAGGAGAAAAACTGAAAGCATTTGCACTGAATTCAGGAATAAGACAAGCCTGTCCGCTTTCCCCCCTCTTGTTCAATATAGTCCTTGAAAGCCTTGCCAGAGTTATCAGGCAAGACAAGGAAATCAAAGGTATTCATATAGGAAAAGAGGAAGTTAAGTTGTTTCTATTTGCTGATGACATGATTCTACACTTATGACCAAATTACATCAGCAAGAAAACTCCTAGATCTTATAGGCAATTTTAGCAAAGTAGTTGGCTACAAGATCAGCTCCAGTAAGTCATTGGCATTCCTTTACTCCAGCACCAAATTCACAGAAGAAGAAATCAGGAAATCTCTCCCTTTCACCATTTCCCTCAAAAAAATGAAATATTTGGACATTAATCTTACAAAGGATATTAAAGACCTCTACAAAGAAAACTATCAAACACTAAAAAAAAAAATTACAGAAGCCCTGAGTAGATGGAAAAACTTTCCATCCTCATGGTTAGGCAGAATCAATATAACAAAAATGGCCATTCTACCCAAAGCCCTATACATATTTAATGCAATCCCCATCAAGATACCTATGGCATTCTTCACAGATATAGAAAAAGCAATTCTCAAGTTCATATGGAATAACAAGAGACCCAGACAAGCCAAAACAGTACTCTACAGGAAGGAAGAAATAGGGGGTATCTCAATTCCTGACCCAAAATTATACTACAGAGCTGTAGTAGCAAAAACAGCATGGTGTTGGTATCAAAACAGAAATGAAGACCAGTGGAACCGAATAGAAGATCCTAAAACAAACCTCCATATCCTTAATTATTTGATATTTGATAAAGGGGGCAAAAGCATAATGTGGAAGAAAGTCTGTTCAACAAATGGTGCTGGACAAATTGGACAGCCATGTGTAGACAACTGAAGTGGGATCCTTATCTTTCTCCCTGCACAAAAACTAAATAAAAATGGGTCAAAGACCTGGATATTAAGGCAACAACTTTAAACTTACTAGAAAAGAAGTAGGGTCAACACAACAGGACATAGAAGTCAGCAGCTACTTCCTTAACAAAACTTACATGGCTCAAGCAGTAAAGTCGATAATAAATGGATGGGATGCAATTAAACTAAAAAGTTTTTACACAGCTAAAGATCTAATCAAGAACATCAAGAGAGAACCTACAGAATGGGAGAAAACCTTTGCCTGCTACACCTTGGACAGAGGGCTAATATCCAGAATATATAAAGAACTGAAGAAACTAAACACCAAAATCACAAACAATCCAATCAATAAATGGGCTATGGATCTTAAAAGAAACTTTTCACCGGAGGAAGTCCAGAAAGCCCATAAATATTTGAGAAAATGTTCTACATCATTTGCTATAAGGGAAATGCAAATCAAAATTTCAATGAGATAACACCTCATTCTTGTAAGAGTAGCAAAAATGAAAAATTCTAACAACAACAGATGCTGGAGGGACTGTGGGAAAAGAGGAACACTGTTATACTTCTAGTGGGACTGCAAACTGGTTCAGCCACTATGGAAAGCAGTGTGGAGAATCCTCAAAAAATTAAGGATGGAACCACCTTATAACCCAGCTATTCCACTCCTGGGTATTTTCTCGAAAGAGTTAGAATCAGCATATTATAGTGATGTGGCTTCATCAATGTTTATAGCAGCTCAATTTACTATAGCTACATTATGGAACAACCCAGATGCTCCTCACATGACGAGTGGATACAAAAACTTTGGTACATATATAAAATGGAATACTACTCTGCCATTAGAGAAGGTAATATTATGGTTTTGATATCAAATTGATGGAGATGGAAAGAATTATGCTAAGTGAAGTAGCCCAATCTCAGAGACTCAAGGGCTGAGTGGTATCTCTCATCTGTGAAAGGTAGAATACATGGGGAAGCAGTATGTTAGACGGCTACTCTAATAATAACTTCAAATTGTATGATATTCAATGCAACAGGGAGATGACTCCTAAGATACTTGGAGGCATAGGGAGGGGGATGGGGAGTGAAGGAGGAACTCCTAGGAGACTGGAGGGTGGGAATATGGGGGAATCATCTCAGAAGGAGATCTGTGTCCTCCACGAGATATCCATTTAACTCAGGAGTTTTTCTGGGGGAACAGCAACAGGGGGGACCCAAGCTGGGCATCCATGATATGTCATTAGCCCTGGGTAACTAAGTATATGTATACATCAGTTCTTGAATGTTTGATAATGTTTCCCCCTCAATTGTATCTCTATATCCATCTAATAAAAAATAAACTAATCCAAAGAGATAAAGAAGGCCACTAGATCCTAGTATAGGGAACAATACAACAGGAAGATATAACCATAATAAATATATACTCTCCAAGCACCAATACTTCCAACTATGTGGAAAAATTACCCCATATTTAAAAACAACTTGTGGACCTCAACACAACAGTAGTGGAAGTCTTTAATACTCCAATATCATTAATAGACAGAACATCAAACCAAAAACATTTTAAAGACATCTCAAGGCTAAATAATTCCATAAATCAAATGGACTCAACAGAGATTTATAGAATGCTCCACTCAAAATTATCTGAATATACCTTCTTCTCAGGAGGGCATGACCTTCTTTGAAAAGATAATAATCTAATTCACAAAGGAAATCTAAGAAAATATGAAAAATTCATATTATTTCATGTATCCTATCAGATCATGATGCCATGACCCTAGTAATTAACAGCAAAAATTATAACAGAAAACAGACATATACATGGAGCTTGAATAAAACTCTATTAAATGAAGAATGGATCCAACAAGACATGAGGACAGAAATCAACAAATTCTTGGAAGCAAATGAGAATGAAGACACAAGATGTTGAAATATTTGGGACTTCATGAAATCATTCTTAAGGGGAAAATCTATAGTACTGAGTTTCTACATTAAACATCATGAGAGGGGCTGGAGCGGTTACCCAGCGGTTCCTATGCTTGCGTGGCATGCACGAGGACTCTAGTTCAAACCCCAGCACCATGTACACAGCAAAGTGTCAGAGCAATGAAATCCACATGAAAAACTAAATATAATTTTCCTCTCTCTCTCTCTCTCTCTCTCTCACATTGTCATCCATCTCTCTTTTTTAAAGAAATCAGGAGAAATCTCAAATAAATGATATCTCAAATAAATAAATGCAAATCAAACTACACTAAGATTTCACCTCACTCCAGTTAGACTGGCAAAGATAAAGAATATAAACAATAACAAATGCTAGAGGGGTTGTGTGGAGACAGTACCTCCAACACATTGTTGGTGGAACTGCAGAGTAGTCTATCCATTCTGGAAAGCAGCGTGGACACTCCTCAAAAAATAGGGTTGGACCCAACATATGACTGAGCTGTCTATCCCTTTTCCCATTTTTTTCCTAGAAGGGCTGAAATTTACACATTACAGTGACAATGAAAAATGTATGTTCATAGGAGCTCATTTTACAATAGCTAAATTATAAAATCAACCCAGATGCCCCTCAATGTATGAAGGATCCAAACATTCTGACACATATATTAAACAGAGTTCTACTTAGGTATTAGAAGTAATGATATTGTAGTCTTTGAAAGTAAATGGAAGATCTGTCCCTATTCTTTTCCCTCTCCCTTTCCTCCAACATTTTATTTATTCCCCCATGTTACATGTTGCTATGTCTCTGTTGGGTCTAATATATAAGTTCAACAACATTTCACCCAGGACTCTGTTTTACTCTGGTGTCCACAAATGAGGGAAAATATTTTAACCTTGACTCTATGGGTTTTCCTAACTTAACTCATCATGATTTCTTCCATTGCCATCCATTTACCATTGCCATTCTGATATATATACCCGAATGTTTGGATGCATTCATGCAGTAGTGAGGGGCATCTGGGTTGATTCTATACTTTAGGTATTATAAATTGAGCTACTATGAATGTTGATTTAGCTATCTTACTGTAATGTGCTGACTCTAACTCCTCTGGGAAAAGAATCAGAAGAGGGATAGCTGGGCCATATGGTGATCCAACCCTAATTATTTGAGGAGGCTCCACACTGCTTGCCAGAGTGGATGTACCAGCCTGCAATTCTACCAACTGTGTGTTAGTGTTCCTATCTCCCCACAACCCCTCTCTAGCATTTGTTATTGTTTGCATTCTTCAACTTTGCCAGTCTGACTGGAGTGATGTGAAATTTTAATGAAGTTTTGATTTGCATTTATCTGATCACTTTCTCATAAATTCATTGGCTTGCTCAATTTCCTCTGTTGAGAAGTTTGTTTAGCTCTCTGGCCCATTTATTGAATGCATGCTTGTATTTTTGATATCGAATTTTATGTACTCTTTATAAAGTTTGAATATTATTCCTTATCAGGGGAGTCACAGGCCATGATTATCTGCCATTTCGTAGGTTCTCCCTTGAAAGTTTTGACCAATTGTTTGGCTGAGCAAAAGCTTTTTAATTTTATGGAATCCTACTCATTAATACCCGACTTTACTTATTTCACTTTTAGTCTCATTTAGGAAGTCTTTGCCAACTTTACATACTGGAGTGTTTGTCCTAATTTTTCTTCTAGCATTTGTATGGTAGCTGGTTTAATTCCTACTTCCTTGATACATTTTGATCTGGCTTTTGTGCAAGGTGAGAGACAAGGATGTAATTTCAACTTCCTGCAAGTGGCTGTGCAGTTTTTCCAGCACCAGTTTTTGAATAGCCTCTCTTTCCTCCATGCTGTATTTTGACCCTGTTTATAAAATATCAGATGTTTAAAGATTTGTGAGTTTGTATCAGAGTCTTCTATTCTGTTCTATTGGTCTTCATTCCTATTTTGATACCTGTACCGTGCTGTGTTTGTTACAACAGCTCTATAGTGTAATTTTAGAGCTGGTACTGTGAAACCACCTGTTTTGTCTTTCTTAGTAAGTAGTGTTTTGGCTATTCTGGGTTTCTTATTGTTCCAAATGAATTTGAGAATTGCTTTTTCTATATCTGTAAAGAACAACATTGGTATCTTGATGGGGATTGTATTGAATCTGCTTAGCACTATTGGCAGAATAGCCAGTTTAATTATATTAATACTCCTTAACCAAGAACATGGAATGTTTTTCAATCTTCTCAGTTCTTCTTCAGTTTCCATCTGCAATATTCAATAATTTTCATTATAGAGGTCTTTTCCTTCCCTTGTTAGAATAATTTTCAAGTATTTTGTTCTTATTTTGTATATTGTGAATGGGACCAATTTCCTGATTTCTTCTTCGGTCCTATTATCATTAGCATATAGGAAAGCTATTGATTTATGGATGCTGATCTTGTAGCCCGGTATTTTGCCAAATCTCTTTATAAATTCAAGCAGGTTTCTGGTAGACTGTTTTCAGTCTTCAAAGTATAGGATCACGTCTTCGACCAAAATGGATAGTTTAACTTCCTCTATTCCTATTCTTATTCATTCAGTTTTCTTTATTTTCTGATTGCTCCAGCTAGGATTTTGAGGACTATATTGAATAAAAGTGGTGACAGTAGGCAGCCTTGTCTTGTTCCTGTGTTCATTGGAAATACTTTCAGTATTTCTCCATTTAGTATTATACCAGCTGATTGTTCAGCATATCTGGTTTTTACAAAGTTAAGATAAGATCTTTGATCCCTCAATTTTTTACAATTTTGAGCATAAATGGGACTGGATTTTATTTAAGGCATTTTCTGCATCAAATGGGATGACCATATGACTTTTGTTTTTAATTCTGTATATGTGATGAGTCACATTTATTGGTTTGTGTATGTTGAACCAGACTTGCATCTCTGGAATAACACTCCTTTGATCATCCTGGATTATCTTCTTGATATGTTCTTGAATGTGGCTTGTTAGAATTTTATTGAGGATTTTTGTGTTGATGTTCATGAGTGATATTGTTCTGTAATTTTCTTTTATTTGATGCATTTGTGGGGGGTTGGAATCAGAATTGTGGCTGACTCAAAAAATTGTGTTTTTGTGAGTTCCCCATTTTCAATGTCTTTGAAAACCTTAATAAGTAAGGATGTTAGAGCTCCTTCTCATAGGTGTGGTAAAACTGAGCAGGGAATCCATCAGGTCCTAAGCTTTCTTGTTTGGAAGGCTTTTAGTTGCTACATGGATATCAGTGCTTATTATTGGGCTGTATAAGTTTTTAATATCATCCTGCATCAACTTGATGATGTTGTATGTGTCTATAAATTTGCCCAAGTCTTCCAGATAATCTAATTTAGAGGAGTACAGTTTTATATATATATACATACTAATAATCGGTTAGATTTCAATGGGGTCAGTAATGGTGCTCACTTCAATTTTCTTGGTGATTTTGTTGATTTGCTTCAGTTCTTCCCTTCTTTTACTGAGATAAGCTAGGGATCTGTGAATTTTATTCTTTTTTTTTTTAAGAAACAGTTCATTTCATTGATTCTTTTCATCATCTTTTTTATCCCAATTTTGTTGATTCCAGCTTTGATCTTGATTATTTCCTATTTTTCACTAGTTTTGGGATTACTTTTTTCCTCCTTTCTAGGTATTTCATTGCTATAAATTTTCCCCTTAAGAATGCTTTTTGCTGTCTGAAATGTTTCAATACGTCTTCTTTTCATTCTCATTTAATTCCAAGAATTTCTTGATGTCTGCTCTCATTTCTTCTTGGATCCATTCTTAATTTAATAGGATATTATTCAATCTCCATGAATATGTGTGTTTTCTGTTATGATTTTTGTTGTCAATAGCTAGGGTCATGGCATCATGGTCTGATGGGGTATATGGAAGAATATCTACTTTTTCATTTTTGCTAAGATTTCCTATGTGAACTAGAATGTGATCTATTTTGGAGAAGGATCCAAGCCTTCCTGAGAAGAAGGTATATTCAACCTACTTGGGGTGGAATATTCTATAGATATCTATTAAGTTCATTTGTTCCATGGAATTGTTTAGACTGATAATCTAGTTATTGTGTTTTTGGTTTGACAGTCTGTCTATTGATTATAAATGAGTTTTAAAGTCTCCAAATATTATTGTGTTGAGGTATGAAAGTGGTTTCTTTCTGTTTTTCTTTTTTTTGTAATGGAGTAATTTTTCCACATAGTTGGGAATGTTGGTATTTGGAGAGTATATATTTAATATGGTTGTGTCTTCTGGTTGCATTGTTCCTTTCACTAGTATATAGTGGCCTTCTTTATCTCCTCTGATTAATTTGTGTTTGAAGTATATTTTGTTGGGTATAATTATTGCAATTCCAGCTTGCTCTCCTAGTCCATGCACCTGGTAGACTTCTTCCATAATTTCACCCTCAGTCTATGAAGGTTATTGGCTTTAAGATGGGTCTCCTGTAAGCAGCATATTGGTGGATTTTGTTTTTTTTATGAAAACTGTGTCTTTAGAGAGGAGCAATGGAACCATTCACAGTTAGCATAAGAATAGTTATGTGATTGTGGTTCATAGTCATGTTTTATTAGTGAATTCTGTGCTCACTTGGTTGGCTGTTGATAGTGTGTACTTTTATTGAATTTCCTCTGTTTGTGGGTTTTGAGGAGTGTTTGCTTGTTCTTCTATCTGGAGCTCATCTTTGAGGAGTCTTTGTAATGTTGGTTTTCTGTTCATGAATCCAGCCAGTTTGATATTATTGTAAAATGTCCTTGTTTTCACATTGAATTTGAATCTAAGTTTTGTGTGTATAGTATTCTTGGCTGCGTGCTGTGGTCATTCAGACATTGAAAGAACTGCTTCCAGAATCTTCTTGCTTTTAGATTCTGGGATGAAATGTCAGATGTGATCCTTATCAGTTTGCCTCTGACTGTGGTTTGGCATTTCTTTCTTGCCACTTTTAATACTCTTTCCTTGACTTCTGGCATACATTTTTAATATGGTGTATCTTGGTGAGGTTCTCATTTGATAAGGGCTATTGAGTGACCTGTATACTGCCTGGATGAACATATCTGACTCTATTCTGATATGGGCAAAATTTTCTTTAACTATTTCATAGTTATGCCATTTATTTGTGCTTTGATTTATTCCTGTATCCCAATTACTCTTAGATTTTTTCTTCTGATTTCATCCTAGGAGTTTTGAAAATTTTGCTCTGGTCTATTTTTGTTTTCCTTTACTTTCTGGTTACCTATGTGCTTGAGCTTACTCAGCCTATCTTCATAGTTGGAGGTTCTTCCTTCCAGGGCTGAGGTTCTGTTTGCTAAAGAATTTAGTCTGTTATTAAATTCTGCCATACATTGACTGAAGATTTTAGCTCTATTACTTACTTTTTCATTATGTCTGTTTCCTTGATAATAGAGTTTTTCATTTCTTGAGTTTTCTCACTTACTCCCCTCATTAAATCTTTTAGTCATTGCTCCTTTTAGTAATCAGATCATTGATAATTATTGCAAGGTTTTCTTCCTTCTCCTTGTCTGTGTGCTCCTTGGTTAGTGAGCTATGGGCTTAATGTGAACTTTTCTATTTTGATTCCCCAGTTTTGATAATCTTCTTCCAAATCACTGAAATGTGTTTCCTTTATGTATCTAGGCTCCCAGCTATCAATCTGTAATCTGTTCCGGGTGGGAGGCAGCTTGCTGGATTGTAGACAGCAGCTGGGGTGCATTGCTAGATCCTGGGGTCTCCTGAAAGCCTAGAATGGGCCTTCTGTGTATCATGACAGGATCTGGAATCCTTGGCAGTGGGTCTGGGCCTAATATATCTGGTTATGATGTGTAAGGGCTGTGGTAGGGTGTCGCTCCCCACAGCATTCTGGAGCGGGGAGCGGGCGGAACTACCCAGACCTGGGCCGTTCCCCAGGGGCCAAGTCAGGACAGGGCTGGGAACCGGGAAGAGGAGTGTGAGCGCCAGCCGCTGGAACGCAAGACCTTCCTTCCTGGCCGGGGAGAAAAGAACTCAGTCTCACACGCAGGTGGCACTTTGAAACTTCTCTCCCACTTTATTTCTCCCGCACATCCATAGATATAGCGAGAGCAGGATGCTAAGGGACCAATAGTGAAGTGGCAAAACTAGCTCGTTTCAGCCAATGAGGGACTATTATGTTGGTGACGTCTTCTATCACCGATGGAGGGGGTGCAAAGAGAGAGAGAGAGAAAGTAGCACTCCAGCGCAGGCCCATAACTGGCCTTGCTCAGAGCGCACGAAATGTGAAGGGGGAGGAAAGAAAAGTATTATGATGTCCAATATGGCGATTTTCCTTTTGCACAGAGCCCAACAGTAGGGTGGATATATACACAGGAGCTATGCGGGTCAGGAATGAGGGGGGATCCTGGACATGACTGTACTGATTGTCAGCAGGTCCTGACACTGAGGCTATACTGGTACATAGAGGCTAGGTGTGTTGACTCCAGTGAGTTCCTCAGCACAGTTGTCCTTCCTTCTAGTGCCTAAGGTCTGGATCCACAATAACAGCTGGGTGAGTGAGCCCTGTTGGGGTGCTGGGCATGATTGCCCTACAGTTCCTAAGGCCTGAGTTTATGTGCAGTGGACTGGTCACTCTGCTATGGCAGGATCCTGGGCATAGGTGTCCTGAAAGCCCCAAACCTGAGGCCTGGATCAGCATGTAGCAGCTGGGTAAGTTAGATCTGGCCTAGTCTTGAAATTTTTAATCTTGCATGCCTATTTTTTATTTTTTGAAATATTGTTTACTTCCCGATCCTATGATTTCATTACTACTATCTTATAATGTGATCATTTATATTGTGCTTAATTTTGCATTGCCTCTACCACCCAATCTGATTATCGTGAGTATACATAAACAGTGTGTTTTAATAGCCTGAACAAACTCTACAATTCTTTAGTCCTATAGAGATAAAATGCAAAGAATGTCTTTGAAGCTTCTTGTGATCTATTTCTGATCCTTGTGTTTTGTGTGATTTCTTACTACTTTTCTGTCTTTCTCTAACCTGCAGAGCAACTGAATCTTATTCTCCAAACACAGCAAGCATTGATCGGCATGCTCCGCACACCTCTGATTCATAGTCTCCCTTTCCTTCCATTCATTCCTCTTAGATGACTGTAAGTACATTTGCTGTTCCTAATTCTTGTTGTCAGGAAACATGTGCCTTATAGAGCATGTTCTTACAGTCCCCATGTTTTCAGTGACTATACTGTTGATTTTTTTAAGCTCAACACAATAGCTAACAGCAGGCTTGAGAAAGATATTTAAAAATATTAATTTTTCCTACCATTTTAGTCAATAGAAACGTTTTCCTCACTAGAAATCTCTATTTGCATTGTAATCTCAATTTATTTACTTGACTCATACATAAAAAGATGATGATTGTGCATATTTTGGGGATACCGTGTAAGATTTGGATTCATGTGCACTTTGGGTAATGTTTAAATAATGTTGAAGTTGTCTACCCCTTCAAACTTTTGTCATTTATTCTTAGTAAAAATGCTCAAGCTTCTTTTTTCTAGAATTTTTCAATATATAATAGGGTATTATCTATGGTCACTCTACTGTTCTGTAGCACATCAGAACTTCTTATTACTCTTCAAAAATAATTTACTACCCATGGATCAAACTATACCTGTCCCTCCTGGGTTAATCAACATTCTGTTACTGTTACAAAATTCCTCGGATAATTAAGTGAGGAAACATCTATTTTGGCCCACAATTTTAGAGATTTCAATTCCCAGTCAGTTGGTCCCATTACTTTGGACATGTGGTAAATCAGCATATCATGGAATGATGTAGAAGCACATTCACCTTATGACCAGGATTAAAAAGAAAAGGGAGATGGCTGAGATCTCATTATCCCCCTCAAGTGTGTGTTCCCAAAGACCAGAACACCTCTCCCTAGGCCCCATCTCATGAAGTTTCCAGCACCTCCCAAGAACACCAACCTAGGGATTACCTTTAACATGGGGGACTTTGGGGTATTCTTCAACATAGTGATTTCACTTCCTTTCAATATATACTCAGTAGTAGAATTGTTGCAAAATATGGCATCAATTCAAACACAATTGATAGCACCTCCTCCTATTCACTCAGTCTCTGATAACCACCATTATATTCTTAACTTCTGTGAGATAACTTTTCCAGTCTATACATATTAGTGATATCACTAATACATGGTACTTTTCTTTCTGTGCTTTGCACATTTCACTTAATGATGTGCAGCTCCATACATGTTGTCCTGAATGACGGGATTCTGTACTTTTTGTGATTGAATTGTATTCCATTGTGTATATATGCCACATTATCTTTATCCACTTATCACTTGGTAGAAGCTTGGATTGCTTCTATTTCTTGGTTATTGCAACTACATTTGCAATGAACATGGTTGTTCAAGTGTCTCTTCAACACAGTTATTTCATTTTCTTTTTATATATATACACAGTCATGGGATTATTGCAAAATGTGGTAATGCTTTTTCTTAATATTTTTAGGAATATTCATAATTCTCCATAAACTCTATGCTAATTGATATCCCTGCTAACAATGTACAAGAAAATCCTTCTTCTCTATGTCCGCATCAGTGCTAGCACTTATCTTTATTCTTATGATAGATAACCTTACAGGGGTGAAAGGAAATCTCTTGGTAGATTTGACTTGCATTTTTTGATGTTTAAGAATTTTCAAAAAATGTTCACATAACTTTTGGGTATACATAGAGTCTCTTCTAACAAATGTTTATTTAATTCAATTGTCCATTCTTTAATTGAAGTCTCTTTTTTCAGTATTTTTGTTTGTTTTTGTGTGTGTGTTCTTTTGTACTTCTTTGCAGTTGAGATTTTTGAATCCTTCACATATTCTTGTTATTAATCCCTTTTCAAAGGTACAGTTTCAAATATTTCTTCTATTCTGTGGCTATCTCTTTGATCTGTTAATTGTTTTCTTTACTGAGCATAAGCTTTTTTATTTCATAAAACTACATTTACCTAATTTGTTCCCTGTACTTTTGGAGTCTTGTCTAAAAAACTTCTTGGCCATCCAATGCCATGAAGTGCTTGTTTTTCTTCTAGTACCTTCGTAGTTTGGGGGTCTTACAGTTCATCTTTAATTCATTTGGAGCTCACCACTTTAAATGTGAGAAATAATAGTATAATTTCTTTCTTTCATGTGTGTGTGAATATTGGGTTTCTCTGGTACCATTCATTGAAAAGACTCTCTTTTGTCCAACGTATGTTTTTGTGTCTTTATATAAATCAACTAACTATAGATGTGTGGATTTACTGCATAGTTCTCTGTTCATTTTTATTTTATTTTAGATTATTGTGCAGTGGTTGCTCATTTTATGAGATCTCATGGACACTTCAATATATGCATATATCAAGGTTTCTAATCTTTTCCATTGGTCTATGTATTTATGTTAATATTGAAACCACGTATTTGGGATGATAACTTGGTGATATCACTTGATATCAGGTTGTGTAATGCTTACTTCTTTGGATTTTTTTTTCCTCAAGATAATTTTAGCTATTTCATGGTTTTAGATGTATGCCCATGGTTTCATACAAGTGTTAGTATTTTTCTTTCTAGCTCTGTGAAGAATGTGATTGTTATGAGAATTGCAATGGATTGGTAAACCATTTTCAATATTATGGACACTTTAATAGTTTTGAATCTTCCTCTATATGTATAAGGAGAATTTTTTCCATTTTGTGAATCTTCAATCGTTTTCATCAATATTGCAGATTTCATTTAGATATTTTTTCCTCTTTGGTTAAATTTATTCTTAGATATTTTTGTAGTTTTTTTTTTGTTCTTATCTAATATTATGCTATTGTGAAAAACAATTAAGCTCTAGAAAGGTTTAATGTATATTTACCTGATATAGTTCTGATTAAATCATTTTATACTTCTATAAGTACTAAAATGAATTTCATTGCTGAATTTATATTAATTTGTTCCAAATTTTGTGAAATAAAGTTGTGGATCTTGCTAATTTTAATTAGATTATCTATTTTAGCTCTTTAATCTTCAACGAGTCTATCATCTACTTCATGCTAACCCTGTTATAGAAATGAGGTAACCATCTCAGAAAGGTTAAGTAACATGCTCTCGGTTAAATCCCCAAAGACCAGAAAACATCTGTCATTAGGTCCTATGTCTTTAATGACATGAAATGGAGCAAGTTTCAAGTGCTAGCAGTCTAACTTCAAAACTCACATCTTAGCCACACTGGCCAAAATGACTGATCTAGGCCAATCTGAATTGCTTGTTTATTATTATCTTTAAGTTCTTAGGAAATTAAATTTCAGTTAAATACATTTATAATTTAAATTCATTTACAAAATGTAACTAAAATAGTTGCATCATTATCAACACCATGAAAAGACTAAAATGAAAAAGAAGCAGACCGAAAGCACGAAGTGATAATTTTAAAATATAGTATTTCCAGAACTATGCAAGCACACTAAGGAAAGAAATAAGATGAAATGAAATAAATAAATAAATGAATATCTTTTTAAAATGTTAGTTCAGTTTTTTAGCACATTATCTGCACAAAAATGGTTAATGATTGAAGGTTCATATCCACATGGATAAGCAGGAAAATTAGTAAGCTGTTGATTTTAAAATTATCTATAATATATATGTTTGCAGCTGCTTTATTCTCCATAAGCACCAAAATGACAGCTCAGAATAACTTAAATAAACAATTTCTAAATTAACATTCTGAAAATAGATTTTAATCAGATAAATATAAATTGAAAGTGAAATCATCATCAATTTTAATTAATAAATAACAGGAAGATAGAGAGATAGAGGATATGTGATTTTTCTTCCTATCAATCTTTCTATATATCCATCTAACCATCCTAAAATTACACAAATTATTGCAGGCTACAAAGAATTGAAGGAAAACATGCATCCATCAATACTATGAGAAGTAAAAAACCAAGTGACTTTAAATTACTATTATATTTCAGGGATATATGTGTTCAACTAGGAATTCTGCCTTCTTGTTTTGCATCACCCATTACCCAAATAAGTAAAATAAACATAAAAACAATTTGTAAGATTACTGTGTTAAACCTACTTTAGAGACATATTTTAACTTAAATTTTATAAATAATGTACTTTTTAAAAAACGCATACATAATTTAGGTCTGCAGGAAGCAACAAAATAAAATATGTAATTCTCTTTATTAGTGTGCATTATGATTAAGAAAAGTTACAAATATAAAAAAGTACAGGATTTTAATAAGCAATCCATGTACTTTCATACATGATTTAATACCTTCACACTGTAGGCTTTACATAAATTTCAGAATAAAGGGCAGCAGCCATTTTTAATGTATGAATTCATTCAGTAAGCTACTTCTAAGGCAAATCTATGAAGCCCTGGTAGCCATGAAACACTTCCCGGTGGGTATTCTGTAGCCCCTTAGCTACTATTTTGTTTTTCTGCTCTATCTACCAATGGTTAACAATGGTCTGCAAATTTTAAATGGAAATTTGAAATAATTCATAAATTTTAAGTTACTTTCATTAAATGACATTGTTATTGTTCTATTTTATTATCAGTTATTATTAATCTCCTACTATGCCTAATTTATAAATAACATTTTATTATGCCTATGTAAACATAGGGTGTGGTACTATACACAGATTCAGGTGTACTTGAAAAAGTTATAATGGATTCTCTGATACATTGCTAAATTTCCAGTTTCAAAGTACTGTCTGCCTAATCTATTATTTGTAAATATCTATAATTTTTATAATACTAACAGCATCATTCTGTATGTATATTTTGTGTTTGTGCATTTGTGAGTGCTTTATTGAGACTGTCAAAATGTCAAAATATCAAGACAATGCAAAGGATAACACATTGGTCATCATCAGATTATTTTCCTGTATATACAAATATCAATACATGTGCAAATTTTATTTACTTTTTGTAAAAAGATTACTACACTTACTATTTTATACATATTACATTCAAGTCTCATAATACCATTTAGTTATAAAAGTCTATTTAACTTACAATGTAATTAATTAATCTACAGTGTGCTGAAAGTGGAACTTTCCACCATGTGAAATTCTGTGCAGAAAAGATTCAGCAATTTACCACCAACAGGCAGTCTCTCCACTCATTTGGTCCAGTGCCAGATACTTTCACCCTTTTTCATATTTGATTATGAAAACTTACCTTTTGGCTGCCACCTGGGACTCACTATCTATATAAGGAGTTTCTCCTCTAGTCTTTATATTATCTATTTTATCTGTCTATATATTCTTATTTTAATAATCAACCACTTATCATATTGAGTGGGTCGTTCCCTTGTCATACAAGTACTGGCTGACACCTCTCTCTAGTTGTTTCCAAGGGAACTGGATAGCCTGCAGATTGGTCCCATGTGGCCCTTGAAGAAACCTTTCTGGTTACGTCCCTCACTGTAGGCCCTTCTTCTCCCAAAAGTGCTCTCTTCCCAGTTGTTTGTGAACTTTTAGTTTTGTATCAAGTAGGAGTAAAAGGGATAAATTATTTTGATTCACTAATTTTCCAGGGCACCATATTTGGTCTTC
The DNA here is from genome assembly GCA_004027875.1 of Aplodontia rufa. Lineage (NCBI taxonomy): Eukaryota > Metazoa > Chordata > Mammalia > Rodentia > Aplodontiidae > Aplodontia > Aplodontia rufa. Next base: position 32,566 of record PVKS010003589.1, read on the forward strand.
ATCATCACTTTGACAAGGGGCAAAATTTTCCTTCAGTTCTCTATATCATGAAGTAAGAGCTGGAATGTTCAGAGTAGTATCTTTCCTCAACTTTAGCAGAAGTGGTGGAAATGGTTTCCTCTCCTGCACTATTGGGAGCAGGAGATATTACTTACATGCACTGAGATCTGGGAATTTCTCCTTAAATAAAGAATAAATCATTAATCATATGGTATTTTCTCACTCAAACTGTAAATCTCATTTATAGATAAGTCCCCAGGAATATTGTTATTAATCCTTAATTATCTAATTATACAGATGCAGTAAAACTGCCCTCAAAAGATTTCAGTTTAAAAAAAAATAAAGGAAGGGCTGGAGCAGTGGCTCAGTCGTTACAGTGCTTGCCCAGCATGTGCAAGCACACGGGTTCAATCCCCAGCACTCACGTGCACAATTGAGTGTCAGAGAAGTGAAAGCCATGTGAAAAAACTCACTGAAAATTGATTCTCTTTGCCTCTCTCTCCTTCTCTCTTTAAAAAAAAGGAAAAAGAAAAAATAAAGAAGAGTATTTAACATATTTAAAGCCCTTCAAAAGCTATTGTTATATGAAGTAGAGCTGGATAGCCTTTCTACTATCATTCCCTTTAAAACAAAGCTCCATGACACAGGACAAAAGAAACAAGACTGGAATATTTTAGAGTTGGGAGCACATAAGTTGCTGCAGATTCGCAGGAGTAAAGCAAATAGGTTAAGCATTCAGAAATACAAATGGTTGAAATTGCCTTTAATTTCTTTGAATCTACTCCAAAATCCACAATCCTAGATGGATGATTCTTGGCTAACAATGGATTATGTAAGCATCCTATTCAGGGTCTTGATGGAAAATAGATGAAACTTCACAGGACCTAATTGAAGAAAGCTAAATTAAGGCACTTTAAAAAAAATGATGAGAAATTCCAACAAAATCAACAAGGAATAATAACATAAGTACCAGAAAGGAAGTCACTAGCATTGCTGGAAAGGGCATAGAAAGGCGGCAGTTTCTATAACCAAACAGAGAGCTAGCACACAGAAGGTCACCCTACAGACACCATGGGCGTATTTATAAGAGAGGAAGAGATGGCAGACATGGTCCTCAGTGGAAGAGACCAGGAGAACCTAATGTCCTCCCTTATTACATTTTCTGCCACCCAGTGTCCTGATATGCTGAGTGGAAGAGCCTCAGAACCCTTTTGATAAATTATAAATGAATAGATACACATTCATATGTTCAGACACATGTAAACATAGGTAGAAATACATATTCATGTGCTTACTTATATATGTATATAACAAGGATACATATACATACATATAAATAAATACATATAAACAAATGTACACATATGTATTTATAAATTTGGTTAAACTAGTAAATAAATAACAGGATGCCTCAATTTCCATGAGGAAGTTTCAACTTCTTGGCAGGGAACACGGTGCTAAGAACTCTTGATCCGGCCCCACAAGTGTACAGGAAACCTCAAGGATCCCACATCTGGAACAGTCCTGCTGCCACATAGGACCCGTGCTCCATCCCCAGCAGGCATGCAAGACACCCCCAAGTACACTGCAGCTGGAACCAGACCCATCACCACGAGGGATCAGGACTCTGGCCGTAGTAAGTGTGGAGGAAATCCTAAGGACTCCAAGCTGGACCTTGCCCTGCTGTTGCACATACCTGCCAAGTGCAGGTATATTGGGCACTTCCTCAACACCAAGAATCCCTGCGGCTCCAGAACCAAAGGACCCAGCTACGCAAACCTACTGCTTAGATTCAACAACACAGCAGGGTGCCCAGCGAACCTACCAGGTTACAAATCTGAGTCCTGGAACCTAGAACCAAAAGGTATTAAAAAAAAAAAATGAGGCTCCAGGCAGAATCAACTTTCTGGATGAAGGTGGTCATCAGACAGGCACCGTCTAACCCAAAACTTGGACCTGCAAGGAAGAAGTGCCCAGAGACCTGCCTTGCTTCCTCAGGGGGAATCTCAAATCAAAGATCCAGAAGAAGCTTTTCAGAGATGAGGAATCAAGCTAGAAAAGGTTCACCTCAAACCCACAATGCCCCTACCTAAGAGCCCATGGACAGGGATCAGGAGGAAAACCTAGAACAAATTATGAATGATCTGAATATTAAAATGAAAATAAACTAAAAGAAGATTCAATAATACAGTATTTAATAATACAGTAGGGTTGAAAATATTGATGAAGACTGAAACTAAAACCTATAACTGTCTTAACTAATTATCTAAAATAGAAAACTTTCACCAAAATGTAAAAGGTAAAATCCAAGAATCTATAGCTTTTAATATATTCATGCCCAATACACATACCTAAAGGCCAAAAACATATATAATAGATACATTTCTGACATTTCTGGCATAATCCTCTACTCTTTTTATCTTTTTCATTGAGTATAAAAAGGCCTAACTGTAGTTTGGAATACTTCATAAAATTAAGCTTACAGATTCAGTACTTAATGAGACTGTTCCAGGAAGCAATATATAATTAAAAGCATAAATCAAGACTTTAACCTAGCCCAAATACTTTACTATAACCACAATAAATTAATGTTATATTCAATAGGAAGTAACAGCGAAAAAGGAAAGAGAAATAGAAAATCTACAGAAAATGTTCATGTTAAAATTGTGTTCAAGAAAGCAGGAGATGATTTGTGCTTTTTCCCAGAGAGTGGGTTTTTGGGTCTTTCTTGGTTTGGTGGTGTTATTTATTTTCACATATTGAGATTTGGCATTTCCTGTCCTCTAAGGCAATGAAAGATCCTTAGCCTACATTTGTAAATGGGAAGGCTCACTTTCTGACAAGCACCTGGAGCTGGATCTGTGTCAGATACATCAGCTCCCACCCCTGATAGACAAGGGAGGGGCAAGGGTGCTGACTGCCCAGTGCTTTCTGCAGGAGGGTGTCAGTTTCCTTAGGAGAGTGGCCAAGGTTCTTATGTTTCACGGGCTGCCATACCTCTCTCCTCTGTCCCTCCTTCCCTCCTTTCCTCCTGCACTTCCTTTCCCTTACTTAAATCTTTTCTTACAATTGTTCCTCAGTTTGCTTCCATGTTATGAAGATGTTCTGTTTTAAAATTCAGCAAGTGCTATTTTAAAATTTCTTTTTCTATTCCTTTTCTTTCTTTTTTTTTCTTTTTAAATAAGTAGTCCTGCTCTGGCTTAACTTCAATACTATCATTTTTTAAAATTTATTTTTATTAGTTATTATAGTTCTACATAATGATGGGATTAGTTGTCACCTATTCCTAGATGCACACAAATCAGCAATACAATTTATTCAATATCCACCCCCCCATACCTCTACCTCCCTCCTCACTTCCCCCGATCCCATACCTTTCTTCTGGGTCCTATATTGTTCCTAAAAACCCCAAATACAGTGACATAATTGTTATACCTATGAAGAATGTTTTATATCACTACAATATATACAGTGACACTTAAGGCTGCTTGGAATGTACCTTGCTTTATCTCAGTTCCAAAATTTCCCCTTCTCCTCCCTTCCTATCATCCCTTGTTATTCTTCAAAGTATTTGACAATAGGATTAGATATTTACGTTGTTGTACAGGTATGCAGCATAGCTTGTTCAAACTATCATTTTTAAGATTTTGCTGAACATTTTTGAAAATTTTTACAATTCACTCACCATTTTCAAATTTTAAAACATTTTCTGCTTGTATACTGTCAATATTATTTCAAAAATATTTAATAAAAATACGTTTTTATGATTCATCATTCATTAAGTTACTCTCTGAGAAGACCAAACTCCTCTCCTGCCTTTCTTCCACACATAGCTACCTACGTGCTTTGCACAGAAGCACACTATTGTACATGTCCTCTCAATGCCCTGAGCAGGCTTTGCTGTTCTCTAATTTGTGTATGGTCTTCTTTTCAGTCCCATGCTGCCAACTGCTGTCATTCTGGCTGTTATTTTGAATACCTTCTGCCCAGGATGGCAGTATGACCATAAAAAAAAAAACAAAAAAAAAACAGTTCAAGAAAGAAGGAAGGAAGGGCAGAGAGAGGGAGGGAGGAAAGGAAGAAAGATGGAGGAGAAGCAGGATGGAGGAGGGAGGAGGAAAGCAGAGTTTGGAGGCCAGGTCAGTGGAAGGACCTTGGCCATGTTCCTGAGGAGACTGACCTGCACCTCACACAGGCACCCTCCTAGCTGGACGGGCAGGATGGTCACAAGCTTCTTCCTTGCCTTTCAGGGTTAGAACTGGTTTATCTAGCTTGGAGCCAGCTCCACATTCTTGCCTTCCATTTTAGAAATGTAGGTTAAGAATACGTGTGGACAACAATCACTTCCTTCAGATTTTCCCAGCCTCTGCCACTTTATTGATACTGTTGCTCCCACTCCTTCTCTGAACATTTTCTTCTCCTCAGCATTTATCGATCATCTTTTGTAATTAATTGTCTGCTCTTCCCTGAGGATATAAACTCCATGAGACCAGGTGTCTTTGTCCTCGTGATTTATAGGTATGTCCTCCTTCTGGGAGAGTAGGTTGATTCTATTAGATCCACTCTTAAATTTTTTAATGAATGCAAGTTTTTAAAATACTTAACCAGTATATCATATGGCAGTGGAGGACTGTTTACTTTTAATAATTGGTTTATATTGCTCACAATTTCTTTTCACAATTTGTGAAATTCTGTGCAACTTTATACAATTTCCTCAAACGTGAAAATTCATAAGAATCTTTATAGCAGTTTTTCACAGATGGGTGTGATGACTAATGATTTCCACTCCCTTTCTTATAATTTTTATTTCTTTTTAAGTAATAATTAACATATTTACATTTACTTTATTTCAAATTATTTTTTTCTTATAAGTGTCAAGCAATTTTTCTATAAGTAGGAGAAAATCATTCAATTAGAATAGTATTGAGATACACATATTCTCATATATATGTATATATTCTCTTTGTGACTATGTTAATTTTTAAAAGAGTGTTACTATTGAATCCGTAAAGTTCATGCTTATTATTGAATTAGCAAGCAAATTAATTTCATACTCATGTATTTATTGCTCAAACTTCACTTTTAGAATTAAGAAAGCTATCAAAGTAAAGAGTTATTGTCTCTTATATACTGGATAAATTTCCAAGATATATGAAATAGCAGATTGAAATTTTCAGCTGAATGTGAAAATTTAACCATGTTAATTGACACCACATTATCACCTACAAAATAGGTATCAATTTGAATAGTTATTTTAAAAAATATTAAAGATTAGCATTTGTTTATTTGTGGTTAGACATACTCTTCTTTTTGAATAAGAGATTACAGACTTCTTGATATGTTAATTAAATTTTGGCAAATTAATATTTCAAGTCAATTGCAGAGAAATTGTCTACAAAAATGACTTGGGAAATAGCAGAGCTTTGCCATTGTCATTATTAATATGTAATTATCAAAGAATAACTATCTCAAAGATGATAAGTTAATTGCTAATTCTTATTTTAAATTTCTAGCTAGTTTTTATGACTCTAATAAAACAATAAAGTAAGACACTTGAGGTCATTTTGCTAATTCTTCATGATGTCTATCAGAATGAAAATTGCCCACCATACTACCTCAAGGCAGATCCACAGGAGTGATATTTTCCTTCTTTTGGTGATACTACGGTTGTTTCAGTTTATAATTACATAAAATGTCAAAAAGGAAAATGCCTCTAAGTAAAATATAATACATAACAACACAACAAATTACGAGAAATCAGAAAAAAATGCTAACTTGCTGTTTTGCAAATATGGATAACAAGTTTGCTTCAGGGTGCTCAAAGCAGAAATAATATTTCATGTTGTCAAGGGGCAGAGATGGTTGAAAGATGCTGCCTCATAGCAGAGTAACAACTGTGTTGTACTTATCTGTACAAAAAACATATAAACTATAAAATCGATAAACTGAAATACAATAACCCCCTCTTATATTTGTGATTATATTTTCAAAATCTATACAATAACAGCTTTTTTTTTAAAGACAAGGTACAGTAAGAGAGAAAGAGAGAATCAATTTTTACTTAGTTTTTTATGTGGCCTTCATTACTATGACACTTCATTGTCTGTATGGTGCTGGAGTTTGAACCCACATCCTCATGTATGCTGGGCAAGGCTCCATAACCGCCAAGCCACTGCAACAAGAACATCATCTTAATAGATTTGGTCCATATAAGTATATTTTAAATACATATTTATATTATCCTGATTTCTCTTGTTAATCATTTGATTTTCATGAACAAGCACAATTTATCACAATATTCAAACTTCTGGGAAAGGATATTCATTTTCTCTATTTTGTGAGGTTCAAGGAGTCAATACTAGACATTCATTGGGGTACTCTATTTAAAAGAACTCATTAAATTATCAGATGTTGGGCATGACGCATATTATTCAGTTTTTCAATTCTATAATGAATTACCTAAGGCAGTCTTAATGTATGAAGATAAGATGCATCATTAGTTCATGGTTTTGGAATTTGAAAGATTCATGTCTGGTGATGGCCTTATAGGTGGCAGACAACACACATGTATATGCACTCTTATCTTGTCTCTCTTTCTCTTCTTATAAAGTCATACAAATTAAATCCTGGGGGCTATGCCTCAATGTATTTTTTTTTTTTAGTGTTGGATGGTTTATTGATTTCTTCTATACACTCGTTTGATATTTACAGTTATTTTGATACTTATTTTCATTACAAAGAATCACATTAACAACTTTTTATGTAGCTTTTTTTAATTAAGGTTTTCTGACCTCATACCCAAGGCTTTGTTTTTGCTTTATGATTGTTTTGTGATACATTTTTAAAAAATGGTTATAAAAGAAATATACAGATATGTTCATTGTCAAATAATGTCAACACTAAGTATGTCTAGGAACAATTTAAGGTAGATTCCTTTACAACAGAGCTGCTGAGAGCTTTTAATACCTTGAGGTAGATTATGCTTCTACCCACTTAATGCTCACAATGCAGGTCAAAGTTGAACATATGGAGTCCAGGGAGACACTCCAACCATATCCAAACCATAGCTTAAGGTCTTGCAAGAGATTTAGGATTCCCCACAGCTGTCATACCTGGGGCACTATAGCAATTATTCTTTAATTTTCTGAGAAAAACTAAAGATATATAATAGCACGTACGAGCAAAAATGTATTAACATGTTTCTAGGGTGAGTGGAAAGGTGGCCATTGGGCTCTTAAATGTGTTTGTCTGCAGCTAGTCTGGAGAGAGAGGTGGAAAGATGATCTCAGCCACTAATTGAAGCAAGAGATAAAATGAGAGAAGGAAGGAAGGCAACAGAAAGCACAGAAGTCAGGGGTAGAAGAAAAAAGAATAGGAAAGTAGGGAATGTAGGCCCCAAAATCAATATTTTAGTGCTGGAGCAGGGTCTCAGCAGTCACAGTGGTGCCTGGCATGCGCAAGTACATGAGTTCAAACCCCAGCACCACATACACAACAATGTCTCAGAGCAGTGAAAGCCATGTGAAAACTGAATAAAGTTATTTCTCTCCTCTCTCTCTCTCTCTCTCACTGTCCTTCTGTCTTAAAAACAATCAACATTTCAAAGTTGCAATCAAATGTGACATGATGATGGATTCAAAATAAATTAAAATTTTATAACACAGGTGAAAAAAGCAGAAAATGGTTATTTAATACAACATCAGAGTGGACATAGGAGAAGAAGGAAGGTGAGGAGCCTTGGGCAGTGTATAAAGACTGGTGCGCACTTGGGGCTGGAGCGGTGGCTCAGTGGTTTCAGCGCTTGCCTGGCAAGCACGAGGACTCCGGTTCTAAACCCCAGCACCATGTACACAACTGAGTGTTGGAGCAACTAAGGCCATGTGAAAAACTAAATAAAGTTGTTTCTCTCTTTCTCTGTCTCTCTCACTGTCCCTCTCTCTTTAAAAAAAAAAAAAAAAAAACGACTGGTGCACATAAAGAACACAGAGCCCTGGATCAGAAAACAAAAGGAATAAATAACTTTGAGGGGCTTAAGAAAAATGGATGAATGGGAATAATAGTATAGGTGCCTTTGAAGAGCATTTAAGAGACAGCAAGAAGGAAGCATGTCCATAAGGGGGAGATCTTTCAGGATGCTGACTTATTTTTTATTACATATAATTTTAGAGAACAAAATGGATGTTTAAAAAATTTTTTTTGAGAAAATAGCATTATGCCTGAGTCTAACCACTGAGGTAGTCACACACTCAGGCCTGATTTTTAATGTTTTTTTAATATATTCAGTTATCTCAAGGCAGGAAAAATAATTGTTTTTAAGCTCTCCTTCTAGTGGTTTTATTGGAATGCATCCATGCATTGAAAATGAGAAGTTTTGAAAAAATGAGCACTTCCGTGCCAACTGAATAGAAAGAGAAGGTCAACTTTTACGTTTTCAAGGAAGATAAAGTGTTTTTTGTTTTGGTTTTGTTTTCTAGAAAGATCCAAACAGTCAAGACTAGTGGGCTGTGTGGTTAAATGTGTCAAGGACATACGGAGGAGGAATGTCACCTGTATTGCAAACTTCTCAATGAATGTTGCAGAGTAGTCTGGGACAGTTTTGAAGTCAGTTACAAAATAAGTAGATGATATCTGATTTTGTGTTATGAAGCATTTTTGGATCAATAAACACTTAATTTCTGGGAGAAAGCAACACAGAGCATCACCATCCAAGCTCTGAAGTGCACGTATGCTGAGCATCCATACTAGATTGGCGAGAGTTAGAGGGAAGTTTAAAGGGATTGTCTTCAACTCTCCAAGTGACATTTATCAGATTCCACATGCTGTCACATGTCCAACAATTTAAAAGGCACCCACCTGTGCTCATGAACAGATAGTTCATGAGCAGTACCTGTGGAAAGAGCCCCTCATGTCCATGAAGAGGAGGGCTGTGTGGTGTGTAAAAGGTACCTGTCTCATGGACTCGTCCCCACTTACAGGCTCCAGGAATCCCACAGCTTCACACCAAGGGTCAAGCATGGCTGGAGAAGATGGGGCAATTGGCTCTCAGGGGGATTCTTCTCATACAGTTGATAGCAGGATATATAGAAATGCCCATGGATCATCCTAGACAGTTCCATTTCTCTCATCTTCGGAATGACTTGCTAGTAATCACACCTTATGATATTTGAATCTGCTCTCCTTTCCATGTCCACCTTCTCCCCTTAGCTACTGCATTCTTGATGTCCCACCTGGACTACTGCAGTGGCTTCCTGGTTGACCTACTCCACAGATACATGTCCATAGCCTCTTGTTCCTGCTGAATTGAACGAATTTATTTTACAAAAGCTTCAAAATGATGAAGCCTAGAGAGGAAATGGCTGGAGGACAGACAGTGTAGGGACAGACCAGTCTCCCTTAGAGACATTTGAAGGCACCAAGTGTCACTGTGCACCAAATTCTTACCTCTGATTCCAATTACTATTTTCTGTCTGTAGACTTTCTAATAAAATGTGGAGAAAGTTTTCATACACTTGGAAGATTTCTTAGAAAAAATTTTTTTTAAAACTTCATTTATTTGGTCAGTCAAGAGGGTATCCACAAATTAACTTTTAAAAAGGTCTACTTTATGTGAAAAATAAACATTTGAGAAAGGTAACATTGTATACAAAGTAATAATATCATATTAGAAATAACAGAATTTCCCATTTCTTGATTCTTCCTTTTTTTCAATCCCATCACTTGTTCTTTCAAAGGCTTTCATGTCAGAAAAATATAAAATGAAAAGTTCATAGAAAATAAAAGTAAAAAAATAGCATACATGTGTATGTGTTTGGTGTTGACTTCGGTACACAATCAGCTTCTCCAAAAGCTTATGGGTTAAAGAATAGCTGTTTAACTGGCTCACAATTCTTACAACCAGTTTTGCTGACTTGAACTGGGCTTCGCTATTCCCATCTTGCCTTCTCTCATCTGCAATGACTTGGCAGGCCAGCTCATTCCTCCTGGGCCAGAATGACTTTACTAGCAAGTCAGAAGGTAGCTGGCTGTCATCCAGAGCAAAAGGAACGACCATGTGTCACAGATCATGCGACAGACTACTCAAGTCAGCTTCTGAATATGGCAAGACCCCGAGCAGCAGGAGACATTCCAAGATCCTGCTCGTATTGTGTTTGCTCCTGGCTCTTTGGCCAAAGCCCAGTATTAGTGTGAGGGACAGTAGAAGCTATACATCTATTGCAATAGCATCAAATAATATGTTGCATCACAATACATTTAATAAATATTGCAAAGAACATCTACAATGGAAGTTACAGAATACTGCTTATGGAAACTAGTGAAGACCTAGATAAATGGAGATACATATTATGTTTATGTTTTGAAAACAGTTCATTGCTGTAAAATATAATTTCTCTCCAAAGTAAGCTAAAGGATGGCCCTAATCCCAAATTTTTAGAAAAGCAAAATTTAGTTTTGCAGAACCTAGTCCATTGTCCCTAAAATGTTTATGAAAATTCAAAGGCCCTAAAATTTTCAAAGAAATCTTGAAAAAAAAAAAAGCCCAGTTGGACATCTTAAAGTACCTGACATTAACAATTATTATAAATCAATATTAATTAAGTAAGTATGGTATTGTCATAAGGATTAAAAAAAGGGATCAATAGAATAAAAAAGTGAATATAGAAATAGAGACAGAGTCAGATTTAAGTGACTATTAGGTATTTGACAAAGGTTCCAAAGTGGTCCCATAAAAGGGGGGATGGATAGTTTTTTCAACAAATATTCTGTAATAAACAAACATCCACATGGAATAAAATTAACCTTGAAATCTACTTCCTCATACCATACATGCAGATCACATCCCTAACACTTAAAAGGTAAAGTCACAACAAGCGTAGAATAAAACTAATTAAAAAGATTGTCCAACAATTTCAAGTAAGTAATGTTTTCTCAGGAAGGTGAAAGAGGCAATAAACATTTTTAAAAATGTACGGGTTTCAAATCAACAAAACTGAACAATTTTGCTTGTCAAGATCACTCTTAAGAAAATGAATGGGGGGCTGGAGCGGTGGCTCAGCAGTTTCAGCGCTTGCCTGGCAAGCACGAGAACCCGGGTTCAAACCCCAGCACCACGTACACAACAAAGTGTTAGAGCAACTAAGGCCATGTGAAAAACTAAATAAAGTTCTTTCTCTCTTTCTCTCTCTCACTGTCCCTCTCTCTTAAAAAAAAAAAGAAAATGAATGGGAAAAACGTTCTCAGAGAAAATATACACAAAATATATATCTAAAAAAGAACATTAAGTAGGCTATCTAAATAAGTAAATGTTTTTTTTAAAACCTCCAAATAATCCCACAACAATTTGAGCACTGAACCAAATTAATGAACACGACCAATAAGCACATGCAAAGAGATGCTTACATTTGATGTTGAAGAATTATAATTTAAATCATATGAAATTACAAATTTCTCAGAAAAGCTAATACAAAAAGCACTGGCACTACAAATATGGACAGGAACATGCAGCATGTTGAACTTTCAGCCATGGTTGGTGGCTCCATGGAATCTTAGAGTTAATCACTATAAGCACAGAACAGGTCTTATAAGACGCTTGAGACCATGCAATTAAGTTGCATGACCATTTCTCGTTCCATATCCTGATCATCCTTCCTGACTTAATACAAGAAGCTCAGTGTCAAGCTCACTGGTGGACCTCAAGTGGGAGCACAAGGAAGTCTTCTCCTAACTTTCTAGAAACTTTCAATAAACTAGAAACACGGGGAACCTTTCATGTTGGTTATTCCATTATTTGTAGATTTTCTGTGCAACAAATTTGCTTTTGGAGAAGAAAGAACAAATCAAAACACATTTTTTACCACCACTCAAGTTGACTGCTATTGCAAATAAAGCCACATGAGCACTTTATCTGTATGCCAACAGAATTTTATATTCTTATCTTGTTATTCAAATTCTTTTCTGTTAATTTTTGTTTGATAAACATGGTCTTACAATTAGGAGGGATTCATCATCAAACAATCCAGAACAGCAGTGTAATGAAAGAACAAGCCAATACTGGTGCCAGACCATGGTTTCCTCTCTTTGGGTTCCCCATGGTTCCATGTTTCACTTTACTTAAGCCTCAAGTTAATTGGACTTCTCATGGAAGTTGGAGGTTCCCCTCAGATTAGATTCACCCATACTACTGCCCTCTGATCACCTTGATGTCCTTCCTATTCCCTTCTCCCCTCCCTTCCCCCTCTCTACATCCACCAGGAATCTAAGCACAGTTTCCCATAATTACGTAAGAATTCATACATGTTGAAGTTATTGTTAGGTTAGCCATATAATGAACTGATTCCACTTATATTCTAGCTCCCACAAATGAGAGAAAACATTCAGACCTTGAGTCTCTGAGTTTGGGATATTTCACTTAGCAAAATTTTTTTCCATCTCCATCCATTTGGCTGCAAATGGATAATATCATTTTCTCCAATAGCTGAGTAGTATTCCATTGTATATATATGTACCACAGTTTTTCAATCCATTCATTAAGTGAGGGGCATCTGGGTTGGTTCCATAACTTAGCTATAGTAAACTGAGCTGCTATAAACATTGATGAAGATGCATCTCTATACTAAGCCAATTATACCTCTTTTGGGAAGATACCCAGGAGTGGGATAGCTGGGTCAAAAGGCAGTTCCAGCCCTAATTTTTTGAGGAGTCTCCACACTACTTTCCAGAGTGGCTGTACCAGTTTACACTCCCACCAGCAATGTAACAGTGTTTCTCTTTTCCCACAGCCCCTCCAGCACCTGTCATTGTTTGTAGTCTTCATTTTTGCCACTCTGACCAGAATGAGGTGAAATCTCAGTGAAGTTTTGATTTGCATTTCTCTTATTGCTAGTGATGTAGAGAATTTTCTCATATGATTATGGGCTTTTTGGACTTCCTCCATTGAGAAACTTCTTTTTAGTTCCATATCCCATTATTAATTGGGTTATAAGTGGCTTGGGTATTTTATTTTTTTAGTTCTTTGTATATTCTGGAATTAGCTCTCTGTCAGAGGTGTAGCAGGCAAAAATTTTCTCCCATTCTGTAGGTTCTGTCTTGAGACTCTTGACTAAATTATTAGCTGTGCAAAAGCTTTTTAGTTTAATTGCATACATGCATTTATTCTTGATTTTACTCTTCGCATCATGGGAGTCCTGTTATGGAAAGCTGTGTTGACTCCTATGTCATGTAATATCGATCCTACTTCGTTTTTCAAACAGTTGTAGAGTTGCTGGTTTAATATCCAGATCCTTGAACCATTTTGATTTAATTTTTGTACAGGGTGAAAGTTAAGGATCCCATTTCAGTTGTCTACATATGGCTGTCTAATTTGTCCAACACCATTTGTTGAACAGGCTATCATTCTTCCACACTATCATTTTGCCCCCTGAATCAAATATCAGATAGTTGTAGGTATGAGGGTTCATCTCAGAATCCTCTGTTCTATTCCATTGGTCTTCCATTCTGTTTTGGCACCAATACCATGCTGTTTTTGTCACTATAGCCTTGTAGTATAATTTCAGGTCAGGAATTAGGATGTCTCCTGCCTCCTTCTTCTTCTTGAGTAATATTTTGGCTATTCTGAGTCTTCTGCTATTCCATACAAATCTGAGTTTTGCTTTTTTTATATCCATGAAGAATGACATTGGTAACTTGATAGAGATTGCATTAAATCTATGTAAGGCTTTCGTAAATGGCCATTTTGATGATATTCACTCTATCTAACCATGAACATGGAATGTTTTTCCATCTACTCAGATATTCTATAATTTCAATCATTTTCATTGTATAGGTCCTTGACACCCTTTGTGAGATGTATGCCCAAGTACTTTTTTTTTTTTTTGAGGAGATGATGAAAGGGACAGATTTCCTAATTTCTTCTTCAGTGTCCTTGTTACTGGAGTATAGGAAGGTTAATGATTTATTGATATTAATCTTATAACCAGCCACTTTGCTGAAGTCATTTATAAGCTTCAGAATTCTAGTTGAGCTTATAGGGTATTCTAGGTAGAGGATCATGTCATCCACAAATAAAGACAACTTGACTTCTTCTTTTCCTATTCAAATTCTTTGATTTCCTTCTCTTGTCTGATGGCTCTGGCAATAGTTTCAAGGACTATATTGAATAAGAGTGGAAAGTGGACAGCCTTGTCTTGTTCCTGAATTAGGAAGAAATGCTTTCAGTCTTTCACCATTGAGCATAATGTATGCTATGGTTCTGTCATAAATGGATCTTACATAATTAAAATATCTTCCCTTGATCCCTATCCTCTCCAGGATTTTGAGCATAAAAGGATGTTGAATTTTATCAAAAGTCTTTTGTGCATTGATTAAGATGATTATATGATTTTGACTTTTAATTCTATTTAAGTGGTGAATTACATCTATTGATTTGTGAATGTTGAACCAGCCCTGTTTTCAAGGAATGAAGTCCACTTGATCATGACTTATTATCTTTTTAATGCACTTTTGGATCCGATTAGCTAAAATTTTATTAAGGATTTTTTAAATCTATGTTCATCAGGGAAATTGGTCTATAGTTTTCTTTTCTTCATGAGTCTTTGTTAGATTTTGGTATGAGAGTTATATTTGCTTCATAAAAAGTGTTTGGTAGTTTTCCAACCCTTTCAATTTCATCAAAAAGCTTATAGAGGATTGGTGTTAATTCTTCTCAAAGCATTTGGTCAAATTCTGCCATGAATCCATGAGGTCTAGGACTTTTCCTTTTTTGGAAGGCCTTTGATTGCTGCTTCGATTTCAGAACCTGAGATAGGTTGGTTTAGATTTTCAATTTCTTCTGGTGTTAATCTGGTGATGAGATATGTGGCTAAGTATTTGTTCATATCTTCCAGATTATCAAACATGGCAGAGTATAAATTTTCAAAATAAGATCTGATAATCTTCTGGATTTTGGGTGACTCTGTGGTGACATCTCCATTTTCATCTGTGATTTTATTGATTTGCTTCATTTCAAACTTTTTGGTGAATTTGGCAAGGGGTCTGTTGATCATATTTATTTTTCAAAGAACCAACTCTTTGTTTTATTGATACTTTATATTTTTTGTTCTCAATTTCATTGATTTCAGCTCTGATTTTAGTCATTTCCTGTCTTCTGCTTGCTCTTGGATTGGATTGTTCCTCTTTCTGCAGGGGTTTGAGTAGGAGCATAAGATTATTTGGGCTCTTTTCAGATATTTCATGTATGCACTCAGTGCTATATATTTATCACTTAAGTATGCTTTCATACTAACCCAGAGGTTACGAATTATCATTTCATCATTCTCTTTGATTTCCAAGAGTCTCTTGATTTCCAATCTCATTTGGTCTTTTATCCAATTATTCAATTTTGAAGTATTGATTAATAGAGATAATCAGATCAGAGATATCTTTGTTGATTTTTTGTTTTGGTGATCTGTCCAATGTTGATAATGGTGTATTGAAGTCCCCCAGTGTTATTGTGTTAATATCAATGAGGGGTTTAATGTCCTTGAGTGTTTTTTCCATGTATTTTGGGGAATTGTGAATGGGGGTATAAATGTTAATTATCGTTAAGTCTTCCTGGTGAATTATCCCTTTTAGTATGATATAGTGCAATGTTTGTCCTTTCTAAGTAGTTTTGGATCAAAGGTAACTTTATCAGACATGAGGATCACCACGCCAGCTTGCTTTTTTGTGCCACAGGCCTGGTAGACCTTTTGCCTACCTTTCACCTTAATTCTGTGTTTATTTTTGAGTGTGGGGTGTGTCTCTTGCAGACAACATATTGTTGGATTTTGTTTTTTCATCCAGCAAGCCAATATTTGTCTTTTAATTGGGGCATTGAGATCATTCACATTCAGTGTTAGGATAGATATGGGAATCTGAGTCCCAGACTTTGTGATTGTTGCTGTGTTTTGCGCCATCTTGGTTTTCTATTGGAGTGTATTGAGATTGTAAACACTCTCTTGCTTAGGGGTTAAAAGAATTATTAGCATGTTCTTCTGAATGAAGAATGTTCTTGAGAATATTCTGTAATGCGGTGTTTGTGTTCATCTTGCTAGCTTGAATTTATCATTGAAGAATTTAATTTCTCCATCACATTTAAAGCTGAGTTTTGCAGGATATATTAATTTTAGCTGTAAATTGCTCTCTTTTAGGACTTGGAAAATATTGCTCCAAGCTCTTCTGGCCTTCATCATCTGGTCTGAAAAATCCATACTGATTTGATTGGTCTGCCTCTGAACATGACTTGGGGTTTCTCCCTAGCTGCTTTTAAAATTCTTTCTTTAGTTTATCTGTTAATCATTCTATATATGATATGTCTTGGTGAATTTCTCATTTTTTTTGATCTGTTTGGTGTTCTATAGACATCTTGGATTTGGTAATCTGGATCAATCCTGATATGAGGAAAGTTTTCCTTGATTATTTCATTTATTATGTTCTTTATGCCTCCTGTTTGTTGTTCGATGTTTTCTACCAGTCCAAATCCTCTCAGGTTATTTGTTCTCATCTCATCAAACATTACTTGGAAGTTCTGGTCATGCATGATAAGTTTCTTTTCTTGTCTGTACTCATTGAACTCGACATTGCTCAACCTGTCTTCATTATCTGATGTTTGTTCTTCAAGAGCTGAGGTTCTATTTTCTGTTGAGTTTACTCTGGTGTTATTATCTTCTAGTGAGGATTTGATTTGGTTCACAGTATTTTTCAATTTTGATAGCTCTGCTACATCTCTCTTCAGGATGTCTAACTCTTTAAAAGTATGATCCTTCATTTCATGGAATTGTTCCCTTATTTCCTTATGAAAGTTGTCTCTTGTCTCCTGAAACTGCTCTCTGATCTCATTCCTTAATTCTTCTTTCAACTCCTTGTTTGAGTTACTGGTCATAATGTTGATATATTTTTCTTGGTTGTCATCCAGGACCCCTGCCATGGAGTCTTTGGATGGAGAGCTGTGAGGGTGAGGATGGGAGTAATTACCCCTTTTCCCAATTTTCAGATACAGGGGATGTGCCTTGAAGACCGAATATGTTAGTTACTCTTGTAAGGGTTATTGGAGCTTCTTTTATCTGTGCTTCATTGGGCTGGGGTGCTACTTGGACAGCACATTTCAATGGCTTCCATTCCAATCAATGAAGAAATGTGAGCCTATAGATGCATAAACTGAAGAGTTTCAACTAAAACAATTATAATTGTGATTAGGACCTTTAGGAGTGGTTTTCTTCCATGAGTGCTCTCACAATATGTTAAGATAACTAGCAAATACCCATTTGAAGAATTACCTTCACTTCAGTTAGCAGGGCCTTAGAAGATGGGGGGAAGTACAATCTAGAAATCCAAGGAATTTTGGTAATGAGGTAGTGTGGAGTTCCTGAGTTAGAAAAAAGAACTAGAAGGTGTTAGCATATATTCAGCAATTCAATTAGGAATAAGGAAAAGATAAATATGGGATGAGAGTAGGTTAAAGATTTTGAATGAGAAAGGGTTAATTTGAGGTGTGGTTCATTTCAACCCAAGGACATTGCAAGCTAGTTTGCTTTATTGACCAATTGTGGACAGTGAGAAATTGAAGGAAGTATATGATCTGCTGAAGAGAGGAAGAAAAAGAAAGAAAGAGTAAGAAAAATAAAAGAATAAATTAAAGAAAAAAGGAAAAAGGAAAGAAAAAGCAGGCACTAGGAGAAGCAGAGATAGCAGTGGTAAAATATAGGAGGGATAAAAGAGATATTAATAAGATTTGGGGGATCACATAAGGGTAGAAGCACATGTAAGTAAAATCAGGTCAAGCACAGTGTACTTCTTATACTAAATGTGCTGACCAGAATCCCTCTGTTCAGGATGGAGGACAAGGAAATGAACAAATGCACAAAGACAAAAACTAAAACAAACAGGAACAGAAAAAATAAGAATAAAAAATAAAAAAGGAGCATGTAAAAATCCAGAAAACAAAAGAAAAAAAAAAACAAAAATAGCTAACATTTTTATATGTCCATGAACTGATAAACTGTTCCAGCTATTGTACCAATACACATTGAGAACTGGAGATAGACAGCAAGAAAGAAAAACAATGTAAATATGTATGCAAAATCAGATAAAGAGTACAAAATTCTTAATGAAAACTTGGAATTATAGACAGTATGGGCATCTCTGGGTCATTTGGGAGGAGATGATCACTGTCTGTCTGGGTTTTGATATGAATGTTTTTCAGTCTGTGGTTATGTGATCTCACAAAGAGGACTGGAGTGTCCTTAGATTCCTGGGATTTCTAGGAGGGATTTCCAATGAAGAGGTCTGTTTCTGGTAAGCCCTGAAGTTTGCCAGCCTCTCAGAGGAGCTGAAGCCAGAAGAGTTAATGAGCAGGGAGCCTTTAACTTGTCACATGATCCTTCTGGCTGAGGGGAGTGGATAGGGCAGGGAATTGCTCCCCTTTATTCCACAAACTGAAGACCCCCTAAGAAGGGTGGAACCTGGGCCTGGTCATGGCCTTCCCTTCCTGGATCAGACTGAAGCCCATGGCCCTTTCCTGATGCAGTTTTCATAGGCTGCTCTAAAAAACCAGAGGGAGCTGTGTCCTGGGGCTCCGAATGGCTCCCCACGGAGCAGCCTGTTCCACTGGGCACCTCAGCGGGCCACTTCCCAGCACAGCTCTCCCCTCAGTGTAGAGATGGGTGGATTTTTACAAATGCGCTGGCCCGATGCTCTGTTTTAATATAGCACGGGATCCCAGCATCCATGGGGTCGCTGACTCTGTTCATCTCCACAATCGCCGCTTGCTGCCCTGCCTGCTGTGGCTGCTCCACCACCCACAGAATGTAACAGAGTGGACCTGCTGAATTCCTGGGGGTTCAGATAAAATTGTTTTTCCTCTCCACACTCTGTTGGCTGCTTGCCATGGCGGCTCAGTGGGCGGAAAGTAACCACAGCCAATGCATTCCTGGTGGGATGGATAAAGTCCCTTTTTCTCACAGCACTCTGTTGGCCGCTCCACTATGGCGGCTCCAGTGGTGGACAGTAAACACGGCCGACCTGCTGCGTCCTTGGCAGGGTGGATAAAAACCCTTTTTCCTCCATGGGAAACTCTCAGGACTCAGCTCCTCCAAAAAGCTTCACAAACTAGCACTAGAAGTTCATAGATATATTCCCCAGAATGCACCTCAAAAAACTGAAGATAAACTGGGATTTTCCCATCCAGACTCGGAGCCACAGGAAAAGCTGCCTCCCTTCAGCTAGCCATCTTCAGTCTCCTTATTCAATTCTGATCAAGATTCCTCACTGAACTAAAAGCTCATTTGCATTTCATCAAGGTTCATATTGTTCTCTTCCACAAGTACTGCACTTAAAAAACAGGAAGTTTCATAAATGCATAGAGGAAGTCTATACACTTATGCTTCTGTCTTAAAATTGAAAACATGCATATATTTGATATTTTATGGGGCAAAATTCACCACATATTTATTGAGTAAATGCATTGATGAAAAATATCCCTGAATGTATATATTGAATTCTAGCACTTGATTATCCATTTCTCTTATTTCTCACAGATTCTGTAGTTCCACTGCTTTTAAGACAGACTAGATCTATTGGACTTTTTAGATTACAAAACATTAAATTTGTAAACTGAAATAATTAGAAAAATCTTCCCACTATATCCATCAATAAACCATAAATTGAAAAATTAATAATCTCCTTACTTTAAAATATTTGAATAACCAATTTAGATTGAGAATAGCAGTTATGAAAAAATAAGTTAGGAGTTAATCAATTTGATTATTTTTTCTGAAAGGATTACTTGTGCTTAATTTGTTTTTACATCATGAAAATAAATTTCTATTTTCTTTTATTTACTGTTAGTTAACCATATTTAATAATGGATTTTTATAACAGGAGACAGGTATCATCCATTGTAGTTGCTGGGGAGGTGGATACAATTATAATATCTGTGTGGAAGGTACCAGCCATCTCATTAGAAAGATATTTAAACAGCAATTCTACCAGAATCATATATTGTATATTATCTGAGCAATATCCGCATTCTCATAATGCTATTATGACCATCATTGTCCAAGATGTTCTAGTCAAATCCATAAGGTGGTGAACAGATGAGATCAAATATCCCAATGTTATAATGTTACATGGAAGGAGATTTTGCTGATGCAATTAAAGTAACCATTCAGTAGATTTTGAGTTAATCCAAGGGGAGCTTGTGCATTTGGTTATGTGTGTATTTGTGTGCACAGAAAGCATGTGAGCTAAACGCAAGGAATCTTTGAAAATAAGGTAGTCTCCAGCTGGTAATAGAAGGTAACAGTAGTGGGATTTGAAACAAGATATATTTGATGTGACATTGCTGGTGTGAAGATTTAAGAGGCCAGGTGATGAGGAATGTGTCCAGCCTCTAAAGACCAAGTGGAATTTGTCTAATAGCCAGTAACGAGAGAACACATCCTCTGACATACCACCTCGCAGACCTGAATTTGATCACCTACCTGTGGTGATTTGCTATGAAACACCAGAAAACGACTACTCCAGGCTCTGAAAGCATAACATAGAAGAAATTATGTTGCCTTCAGAACCAAATGTTGCTTCATTATCAGAGAGATTCAGAGATTTTAGCTGTTAACTACACAAAAGCAAAGTTCCCTCAGCTGGAAAAATCCATTTCAATGACAGGAAGCATGACCCATCACAAAGAGAAATGAGCAGGGTGCCTTCAGAGGTCATGAGTTGCGCACATGCCTGAGGAAGAGGATGCTAGGCTTCACTGGTGCAATGTGCGGCCTCTAATTTGGGTCAGGAGACTGCAAAGAGCCTCAGATGGTTGCTCATAAACTTTTATCTCTTGTCAATAAAAGTCATGGAAGTCTTTACTTATTTTCAGAGAAGTATTATGCTTCTGTATGAGAAAATTAACACTAAAGCAAAGATTGAAAAAGTGAATGTTTTCATTTTAAATCAAGTAATATGGTTTAGAAATTATCAAATATAAGTAGAGTTATTCAGATGCTATAAATGTTTTCTGAGTTTACATGAAACTTTATGCTTGATTGACTTTTTCTGAACTTTAACGTCTTTGCCTACACTTAGCACACAACCCAGAGTATATAGAGTATGTGTGCATACCATTTTATTTATTTTGCTACCAGAAGTTAGTGTAACAGAAGCCAAAGGCGTGAAAAAAGAAGTATGCATGAATGAACACTAGTTTATGGATCAGCATGGTTTCAACCGGTCCCCTTGTGTTGTCTGAATGCAACTGTATGTGAGCGGATGAGCAAACTATGGCTGGGCTCTCCTGAATATTTGCTTGTAGGATACTAAACAGTGTCATGTGGGAAAACTGAACTTTACCCCAACATTATCCCTTTCATTATCCTGCAAATTATGCCTGCCTCATTATGAAAGGCAGCCTTATAAACGAAAGAACATCACTACCTCCATGTTGGTTTTGGAATAAATTGGTCAAATTGTTAACTAAGTAAAACCCTTCAAAAACTGATCTCACCACTCAGTAGTGGGTGATGTCCTTTTGCAAGGACTGTAGTTTTAGGGAAGCCCAAAGACATGAGTCACATTTAATCTACAACAGTGCCTCTTTGTACTTTGTCACATTCCCTACCTGGTGCTCATGAAACCATATGCTGTTAGGGTCAAGAGGTCATAGAAATAAGAAATGACCCATGTAATAGAGGGATGTGGTACCTACAGAAGAACTGTGAGTGGATGGCATGGTGAAAGTGTACAAGCCCAAAATCAATGTCCTAGCTTTCAAAAAAAAAATTCAGCTTTTGCTCATTTTCCTTATAAAATGAATGCTAATTTTATTACAAAATGTTATTTTGCAGCATATAACCTACTAATATCAACATTTTACAGTTTGCTATGTAATATTTACAATGAATTTTGCACTGAAATAATCCATTTTATGTTTTCTGACAGTGTGAACCTCATGTAATTTCCCAACCTGCTCATCATTGGGTAAAGTTCTGTGATGTAAAATAAATTTTGCAAGTACAGACATTTCAATTCATCTATTTTGAGGAACTTTTTTTATCACAGACAAAAATATTTGTCTTTTAAGATGTTTGTGTATTATCCTATTCAATTTTAGCTTTTTTTTTTGACACACTGTACTTTTTGTTATTTTATTTCTGGCCAGATCTAATTGGAATTACAAAACAAAATGTTTAGGATATGAAATGATAGGAGATGTTGAGTATATGTCTGCTGAAATCAGTCACATAATAGTAATTCCACAAATCTAAATAAAGTGGATCTTAAAAGTGCACTTTTAGATAATTCCAGTTTAGTATTGATCTAGCTATAGCAAATGCTGCTATTCATTATACTATCTAAAAATCCACATATATTTTCATTAAAAATCAGAAGATGATAGTGACACTTGGAGGAAGGTATTTCTGCCAATGAGCTCTTACACGTTCTTGTTAATCCATTCTCTCTTCTTGTTGTGCATATTAAAGGTAACATTTGTCTAAGAAATTTCATTGTAAGTCTGTTTCTCAGCTACTGCTAGCTGTGGAGGTTCCTCCACTAGAGACTGAATTTTTTAGGAATGCCTCTGTATTCAGATCTGAAAGGCCTTTGCTTACCATTATCATAATTTGAAATATTACTATGAATACTTTAAAACAACTTTGTGTAATTTATTTTCCCCCACTAAACCAATTATAAATATAAATGTTTCTTCCCTACAGATATGCTTTGATGTACCTGGCCCTGTGTCAAGTTGCCAGTAAATTATCTATATCTGCTCTTCCAGTTTTTCCTCCCATGCAGAAACTTCAAGCTCTTACTTAATTAACACTCTAAAAGTGCAATGCTCTGTTTGACTGCTATGCTACCCAATGGAGATGTTCAATGCACTTGCTGGAAGGTATCATTTTCAGTTACATACTCCAATGGTATGCAAACACCAAGAGCTATGATTTTAACCCAGAAATTTTAAGATATGATAATGCTATTTAAGAACTCTACCCCTTATCACAGCTGCTATTTATTACACTGGTTACATTAAATAAGCACAAAATTGCTATTGAATTACAAAATCAGACAATATTAAGGAAATGAAACTTAATAAAGCTGGCATGGATATTATATATAACAATCCTGTAATATAGAAATAGGGGTAGAGAAGAGCAGGGATCAGCCAGAGGCGTGAAAATTAGAACATGAGTTATCAACTAACTCCCAGCTTCTATTTTTCATACAGTTGTTTCTGAGTCTTGATAATACTACTTATTCTCCAATTTGCTTCTGTGGATCCAGTAACAAAAACACAGGAACTCTGGAAATTTCAAGAGTAATTGTGTAATTCTTCATATGAAGTATGAGCCCAGTGATTCTGAACTGAAAATGATATTGCTGATAATGCATTTTAAATAAGTGACTTACATAGATATGCATTTTTATATGTACTGATGGTTAATTTACATTTTCTTCTGGGTTACCCAGGTTTACACACCTCATCCTGTCCTGAGCTGTGCAACCTGTGCTGACATATGACACCTACTCCAAGCAAAGTCATACTTGACCGATCCTTATTGTCAATTCTTGTGTAATAAAATACTGTTTATGTGTGCATGTGGAGATGATAAAATTTTCATAGCTCTTACTACGATTCCTAAGCAAGAAAATTGTTGGATTTACTATTTGACATATTAAAACATGTTTATTACATTATGTTCTCCCCTGTGGTATCTGTTTTATAAAAGTTTATCATTGACATTGGAGATAGTGATTTTTTCAAAAGCATACCTCATGATATTGTTGTCTTATATTTATGAAAACAAGCAAACTTTTCTTATTTTTTAGTTATATGCAATTAAAAACTTTTAAGATATGTTCTTTGTAAATTGTCTTTCTCATTAGTAAAGCTGAGTCCACAACAGTTCATTTTACCTCCTTTGAGAATGCTATCAAGTTAAACTTTTTAATAATAAACACAGAACAGGTTTTCATTGAATATAATTTCTACTCCTTTTTTCTTATTATTAATTGCTTATTGAAACTAAGCATTTCCACAGCATCATCTAATATGCACATAACACTGAGTATAAGGTATAGGGCAAAGACATATGAATGTAAAACTCTTACTTATAAAACTGAAGCATGCACAATTCACTAATTTTATACATAGCCAGCCATGCTATAAGGAGAAAAGCCTTAGTGTTTCTAGATAAACAATGCTCAGTCACAGACAGTTCCAGTCATTATCATTGATTATTATGACTCCTCTTCATTCCAACCAGGAACTTAAGTGAAGTGCTGAGTCTTGGAAGACAATCACAGCAGAAATGCAAGAAAAATTCAGAACCCCACAATGAGTCCAGACAGGTAAAAAGTGAACGAAAGATTCCTGTCTGGGAACATGGCCTCCAAAGTCACTGGAACAGTGCACATGAGGGTTCAGGTGTCTGCACCTCATTGCCTGCTCTACAACCTCATTTCCTAGGGAAAACCTAGTCAGTGTTCACTTTATTCTGACATAGTATTCAATTTATCACTGCACTTTATTAAAGTAACCTATGATGGGAAAAGATAAAGCAATCTTTGATAAGATTTGCATGAAATTCATAGCATCTATTTATAATATTCCTCCAAAATATCAACTGCTGACATCTGTTATTATCAGTCAGTGCACCCACATGCACACACATAGCACACAATTATTCTAACCAGCATCCCCAAATAGAAGAAAATGTGCACCTTAAAAAAACAGCAATTAGAAACAATGATATTGCAGCCTTTGAAGGTAAATAGATATCTATGGAAGAGATCATGCTGAGTAAAATCAGCTTAACCCAGAGAACTAAGGGTTGATTGTCTCCACTCATCTGTGGAGGTGGGATCTAGACCCTGGACAGTGAGAAAGTTGGTCTATTAGCATGTGTTAAACCCAGATAAGATGTAATGCTTTACAACCTAATACTTTTTTTAGAGATATAGTGGGAAGGGGAAGGGCGGGATAAGGGAGGGTAATTGGGGGGGGGCACTTTTGGGGGTAATTGCAATATCCAGAATATATACACATTTTATACTATTTTGTTAAAAACTTGTATGGTTGTTCAAAAATAAAAAAAACAGTAGAATTTGGTTATGGAGGAACAAAAGAGGTTAGTATGTAAAAGGACATGTAGTCTCCAGCTACATTTATCAAATGCTAGCAGTTTCAGATCTGGAGGACAAAGAAAACTGGAGGTCAGTAATCACACTTAAGATTGGAACAATTTATATGTTTTCCCTCATTTGTGAAGGCTTCAGCAAAATCCAAGCTTTCGTGAAAGGTAGACAAACTCACGCATTAGACTCCCCAAAGGTGTAGCAACACATAATCTAGGGCAAACATGGAGATGTAGGTGGTGGAGGGGGAGGGGAGGTAGAGGAGGAAAGAGGAAGGAAAGATAGGGAGGGATATATACATTTATACCTGTAAGGGGGGAAATACAGAAGAACCCAGAGTCTGGGGTGTGGGTGATGTGGGAATCACAGTGGATGAGGATCAAATACATATTATACTGTTAGTTTATATGCATTTACAATTGTACAACAATTCAAGTCCTCAATAAATAAAAGAGTGGAACAAAATTTTATACTCTGGGGAAATGGAAGTCTTCATGTTCCAAGGGTCTGGTATTATTGAACAGTATAAATTTACAAAACAACTCATACCTAGACACATTAGGTGAAATTTGGAATAGTAGTAATCAAGAAAAAGTCCTAAAGGTTTCCAAGGTAGAAGATACTAGTGTCATATACATATGTAAGTTTCAAAGCTAACTTTTAAAAGATGACATTTAAAGCCACAAGTCTGAACTAGATCACCTAGAAACACTACAAAGGAAGAAAAAAGAACAAGGTCTGTTTGAGGCCTGGGATTCGCCAAAATTCAGAGTTTAAAAATAAAAACATATAAAATAAAGATTATATAAAAAGTTAGCCAAATGATTAATAAGTAATAGAGAGAGTAAAAGCAACATTATATATTTAATAAATCATACATATGTATATGGAAATAATATATAATAAAATAATGGCATACATTTATAAAGGTACAAAAGACTATATATGTATATATATATATATATATATATATATACGTGCTGTGTATATATATTTATTTATGTATATGTCATGTTTATATGATTGTGGTCAAAATGGAAATAGTGTTGAGCAAATAAGGACTGCAATGTGATTTATTTTCTTCTCTTTTCCTTTTATGTAAGCCTTTCACTTTCAAGTACTTTAGATATTCTTTTGTTCATTTCCAATAATTCTAGTTCCTTTTTCACTATTGCAAAATTGTATTTACCAGAAATTCCACCAATATATGTAATAAAATTTGCAATATACATATGCCTAATATTATTTCCAGTATTTCTTTAGTAAGCATTTTGTAACAAACAGGACTTTATGCATTGTCTCTATGCTGCCTACAATTCCCTGCCTCTTATTTAGAGGTTAGGACCATATGACGATTTCTGGTCAGTTCACAGCTCAGATTTAAAACATGTGACTCCCAAGAAGGAGCAGTTAACTTTTCTATCCCTCTCTTTCCCCAGGTTTCCTGAAACCTTAGAGCAGGTATGCAGGAATGGCAGCACCTCAGGTGAGAAGGAGCATGGACCTGGGGTCACCATTAGCGGGAGTGCACCATAATTAATAGCAGTGCAATTTCCAGCTTTCAGGATTCTCCAAGAGAAACACTGAAGATCCAGATACAGAGACTGAACATAAATGGACAGAATAAATGCTGTGTACATTTTTTATTTCTTAGAAACTAACTACATACTTCAGTAACACATTTATTAATCCAGTTTCTGTATTTCAGAAGATTAGTCACAGCTTCACTGCACATTTTATGTGTTTCAAAATGCTGCACACATGCAGCATTTGTCATCCAGGAGGGGGCTGTCACATGGAGGCTGTCCTAGGGATGAATCTGCTTACCCAGTAGCATGGCTGCCAATATCTTCTTGCTAACTGATGCAGGATTCATGGCAGCTTGCTTTCTCAAACCTGAAAGGAGTATGAAGCAGACACACTAGCAAGCTGGGAGCAACCTGTATGAGTCATAATCTGCCTTTCACCTTCACTGCAATATACTGGTAAGAAGAAAGTGGAAGATTCCATTCACATGTAAGGAAAGAGGTTTCCAAAAACGGGACAAATACTTACATGTGCAACAAAGATTTAATGTGAATTCTCCAGGCATAAGGGGAACGGAGTTGCTATACCAACATCAGGGAAAAATGAACTTTCAGACAAAGAGTACTAAATACATAATGGGAATACATGATGATGATGTTAGAGTAAATTATTCAAGTGACATAAAAATCTGTGTGCATGAACCTAATAATATGACTTCTAAATACTGAAAACAAAATGTGACTAAATCAGAGGGGAAAAGATTAATATTATTCTAATCAATTCCTAGAAACACTAGTGAAAGCTCAATGAAATCATATAATATCAATAGCACTATCAACCATCTTGACTTGATACTTATAGAATACTATACCAAATAATTAAAGAAAACACATTATTTTGAAGTATACATGATATATTTATCAGAACAAATTACATTGTAGGCTGTAGCTAAACTCTCAATAAAGTTAAAATCAAAGATTTCATACAAAGGATTTATTATGGATTGAATTCTTGTGGTCCTCCAAACTCAGAAATGCACATACTCAAACTCTACCAGCCAATGTAAAGGCATTAGAAGGAAAAAGCTTTGAGATGTAGTTAGGATTAGAGAAAGTCCTGGTGGGGGATCCCTCATCAATGGGTATCTTAAGTGTCCCTGGAAAGCTTGGGTCCTCTCCAAAATGTGTGAGGACAATGTAGAGGACTGTGGCCCCTCACTAGTAAGCAAGTCTGCCAGCACTTTGATCCTGGATACCCAGCCACCAGAACAATGAAAAAGCAATATTTGTTGTTTAAACAACCTGGTTTATGGCATGTTGTTACAATAGCCAAAGGTAACCAACATAGTACTGCATAATAATGCCCAAAAATTAAATACATTTTAAAATCAATAGCAACAAAGTAAACAGTATTTAAAAATAATAAATATGTGTTAAGAAATCACAAGGTAATATTATAACAACTATGAATTAACTGATAATGAGAACAAAGAAGAAAAACTACTATGGATTTGTTTAAAACAAAATTTAGAATAAATTTTTAGTTTGGAATTCATATATAGCTAAAGAGAAAATGTCTGAAATCCCCAGATATCCAAAAATTTTTGAGGAGCTAGAAATGCGAGAAAAACCATTGCCAAAATTAGTATGAGAAAACAAAGTGAAAATCATAAAGAAAAAAATTCAGTGTAACATAGTATCAAGGGAGAAAATTAACAACACTAAAAGCTGACTTTCAGAGTAAATTTAAAAAATTGATAAACTCTGAATAGACCAATGAAGAAAAAAGAAGAAACATATTACCAATACTAGGAATGAAAAAGAATTTATGTCTTATCACAGATAAGATAGTCAATAAGCTTAAAATAAGAGACTATTATGCAGAACTTAGTAACAAAAATTAGATAATTTGTTTATATAAAGTGTACAGATTCCTTGAAAAACAAAACTTATCATAATGAGAAATGATGGACCACAGAATGTGATGAGCCCCATATTCCTTTAAAAAATCAAATAATCATCGACAAACTTTCTTTAAGAAATCATGAAGTTCATGTGGTGTCAGTGTTCAATTCTATAAAGTGTTAAGAGAGGAATGGTAATAATCTTTCATGAATCTTTTCAGAAAGTAGAAAACTACTTCCTCAGTTGTTTTATTTGACCAACATAACCATAAAACCAAAACCTGTAAAATATATGGAAAACAACCAGGCAAGCAAACAACAAACCACAAAACAAAGTTAACAGGCTAATGTCTCTCATAAACATAGGTGCAAACGTCCTGTACAAGACACTAGCAAATTCAATTGAGCCACATAGAAAATAATACTATATAATAATGAAGTTTATCCCACTAATTAAAGGAGAGTTTACCAGTGAAATTAAGACAATGTAGCCTACCATATTCACAGAGTAAATGAGAGAATCCATGTGATCACTTCAAAATATGCCAATTTTAAATCAAGCATGACACTAAAATAATAAGGAAAATTTCTGAACTTGATAAAGTGCATCTATGAAAATAAAAGTAATGACAACTACATTATGATTAATTGTGAACATTTCTTTCTCCACAAAATAGAACAAATATTTACTTAATTGGATATTTTAAAATACTCAAAAGATCACAGACCAAACTTTGCAGTTTATCCAAATGTTTTTGAATCCTAGATCAATAGATAAATGTGCTTGTATCTCAGAAAACTAATCAGAGCAAGTGATAATGACTTTTACATTTGAGAATGATGAAATTTTTATGGGTAAAAGTATAATGATATACTTAATAATAAAAGGTACAAGATGAACAACGGATAATAAAAATTACGATGGACAAGAGAGTGTGAAAGACAGGAAGTGATAGGGTTGCCAGTGTTAGAAAGAAAACTAGGAGTGTCAGATACCGCAATGGTTAAGGGCAACCAAGGGTCCACCAGGTTGACAGTGTAAGCAGTGGCAAATGCTACTGGGAATTGACACAAGATAAGGACTGCAGAGCAAGCACCATTTAATAACAGTGACACCAGGATGAGAACAGTTTTGATGAAGTAATGATTAGAATAAAACACTGATTTTTAAAAATGTAGTAAGAATTAAAGAAGAAAATTGATAGTTTTGTACAGACAGTCATTCCAAGAAGGTACATGAAAAGTAGAAGAGAGGAAGTTGATAGCTGGTCATAGACTTGAGAAATGAGTATTTAAGTCTTACTGAGAAAAATCAGATAGGAAGAATTTGAAAATACTAGAAATACCATGAACCATAAAGTTTAGGAGTTATTGGAAAAGAGAGTGGTTTTTGATTTCCGAGTAGAGGCAAATAAGAAACATTTATTTACTTGGATATAATAATGAAAGTCCGCCCTTGTACATGCTGTTTATTATCTCAGGTGACGATAGAAAATCCAGGTGCCCATTTATTTGTGGGTTTTATTCTTTTATATTTTTTAAAGAAAGAAGGACAGTGAGAGAGATAGACAGAGAGAATCAATTTTTATTGAGCTTTTCACATGACTTTCGTTGCACTGACACTCAGTTGCTTATGTAGGTGCTGGGGTTTGAACCCGTGTACTCGTGCATGCCAGGCAAGCTCCAGCCCATGGATTTTATTCTTGCTGCAGTACAGAATATAGTTAATTGCTGAGAATAGAGGAGGAATAGAGAAAGTAAATACTAAAGCATCTGGTTTTAAAATGGAAATTATCATTGAATGGGGAAACAAAGATTAAAGTACTGGGAGTGCGTTGGGCAGCTTTGGGTTTTGTTGGTGTTACACATCATAGTGATGCTGATCAATGCAATTTCTCTCTAAAGTTGTTCAGTCATGAAGCTGACAGATTCTAGTATTTTCCAGGTTGACTTTTCTTAACATACAATAAAATGATGATGAAGTTGCTGTTTAAAGACTGCTTGAATGCTAAGTGAGAGAATCCAAGCTGTTAGGCAAGGAGGGAAGTGTAGGATGTGTGGACTTAGTAGAGGAGAACAGGGCAGGGAGTAGTCCGACTGTCCTGAAGGGCTCTGGGGCTGGGCACTGGCAGCATTAAATATAAACAGAGGAATTTCTAGCACATGTGTATTTTTGTTCTTCACAGAAACAATTTCTTCATGTTGTCTGAACTTATCTTAGAGTGATGAAAGTCCAAGGATATGAAGTTTTCAGCCTAATGAATCTGATGATTGAGAAGGATAAAGATCATTTCTAAAGATAGAGAACAGGGACTGTGATGTGGCCAGTGAGTGTAAAACTCACTCATAATGCAGATACAATTAGGGTATAGAAGAGAAAACAGGAAGCTCAGGTTGTAGCTTGTTTGTTTGTTTGTTTATTTAATAGAGAGGAAAAATGACAGAAAGAGAATGAGAAAATCAATTTTATTTAGTTTTTCATGTGGCTTATGTTGTTCCCACACTTTGTTGGGTACCTCGTGCTGGAGTTCGAATCCACATTCTTGTGCATGCCAGGTAAGCATTGTAAGCACTGAGCAACTCTCCAGCCCCTGGTGACATCTTTTCCACTGAATGAAAAAATGGTTTGGGTCACAGTAAATGATTTGGTGGAGTTGAAGATTCTCATGTATCAAAAGTTCAGCCAACCAGACATCAAAATAAAAGAATATCAAATTACTAAATAAAATAAGTGTTTATTATACAAATCTGCATCAATGCTTGATAAATCTTCTGAAAGCTAAGTGATAAGTGACTGCCAAATAATTGTAACTTTTGACAATAATTAATAATTTAATAATTGACAATAATTGTAACTTTTCCACAATTTGTCCTGGAAACTGAAACCATGCATTAAAACCAACTTATTTAATGTTTTCTTTAAATTTTAATTCTTCAAATTCCCAAGCATTTGGAATAAAATGAAGTGTGGGTTGTTGTAGAAAAGTCTCGGAACCAGGCATCTTTGTTCTGAGTCCGTTATTAACCCTGAGATGAACTCTGAAAAATGAGCATGTATTTGTATCTTTATTGAGATTAAATGAAACTATGAGCATAAAACACAAGAAGGTGTGTGGCAAATAAATGCTCTACATTGGTCATATTATTATTTTATTTTTAATTAATCCTAGGAGGCATGTGCTTCTGCAGGCCAGTGGTTTCTCTCATGCAGCAAGTATTGGGTAATTTGTGCCAATCTATACTACAAGAGAAATTGCATACTGCTTATTTCACAGAGCTTTTATAAAATCAAGATGGATAACGCATGTAAAAGCACATCATATCCTATATAATTGCATGACCACAAGGTGCTGTGAATATTACTAAAAGTACTAGTTTTCATATCTCATCTCCAAAGAAAAAAATATACCATATAAAAGTCATGGCCAAATGGCAAAAAGTGTAAACTAACTCTAAAATATCCCCAGCTCTTGAGGGATAAAAAAGTTAGCATAAAAATGATGGAGTAACACATTTTAGCTTTTATTAGTATTTGAATGTGCAAATTGAACACTGTGCCTTTGACTAGCCTATAACTAATTTAGTCTTATCAGTATCCCCTATTTGCTAGTCAGTGATGAAGAAAATATTAATTTTTATATATCTTTTAATTCTGGCTGATTGAGAAGTTTGAAAATCTTACTTCTTAATGAAGAATAAAATAAACAGAACATTCAATCTCAGACTTTTCTTTTCTTCCTCCCTCATCTGAGCACATTCCAGTGATGAGGTCTCCCACTAAGAACATGTGGTGGGACACATACACTATGTCTCTGACTCTGGCTTACAAGACAATGTATCATTATCACTAGCTAGAGTAGCTTTTGTGACTGTTAAACATGACAAGTAAGACTATTGGAAATCATTGACTTTATCCTTTGGAAGACTCAGGTCTTCCTCAAGAATTTTCCTGACATCAGACCCTAGAGTCTGTCATCTCCTCCAGACACCCAGCCCCGTGAGGAAGGGCATCATAAAAACGTGCTCTGAATAACCTCACTCAATGCTGTGCCCAGACCAAATAGAATTAAGACATCCTTGAAAGTGGACCCTGTCCTTGCCTTCCACTCCTCTTTGCCTTCTCCACATTTTTGAATTAATTGTGTTAGGGAGGTCTTTCTGCATGATGGTCCTTTCCAGGAATGCAAAATGTGAATCCAAAGCAAGGTTCCACCTTTGCTTCCCTCGCTTAAGAAAACTTCCCAAACTTTCCATCTCTATACCAAGGCCTGGAAAGGGGGAAATTTTGAACACAAATATTATTATTTCTGCTTATTTATCATAAGTGTGATAAATTGTTTTTTCCTTCTGCTCTGACACATCCTCTATCAGTACAAAGAGCAAATCTCCAATGAAGAATTTCCATGGTAGCAGCAACATGGTGGATCAAGTCTTGGGAGAGTCAGATTGAGAAAGAAACTTTTAAAAATATAATACAAATTTGTTAAAGAGTGTTCGTGTGAATTACAGAGAGAAGATGAACTAAAATTCCTGGAAGAAGTTGCTGATATCTATGAATTGAAAAATGGTATATTATGTTTTGGAAATTGTGGGGATCTGAGGTATGTATGTGGCCAAAAGAAAGAGCCTAACAATTGAGAGAAGAGAGAAATGGGGCTGTGAAAGCAGACTGGAACAAATGTGAAAATGCCTTCAGTGTTATTGCTCAGGGACCATAAAAACCAATGGAGATCAAAATCTAGAAAACCAGGTATATGTGTATAAGCAGGTGTACACGTGTGTTTTTAAGATCCTAGTTGGGTGGGATGAATGGGAAAAATTTTGACAGATTTCAAAGCAGAAGGAAAAATAATTTGCATGTCTAATTAATAAGACATTCCAAGGTCAACCTCACATACTAATGTAATTTAACTCATTTTCATCTATGCATGCTATAAATATAATACAAATTACGAGGGAATCCAATTGATTCTTTGGGGAGTTTTAAAATTAAATCAGATTAGATTCTTTTATTTCCACACTGGTATTTTTCTTTCTCTGTTCATGTTTGCTCTCTGTATTTACTGCTTTCATATTTTAATCCTTGTTCTATTTATTTATTTATGTTAAACCTACCAGATTTTAGAAGATAATCCAGTTATGCACAGACTTTTCTCCTCTTCTGCTGCAGTATCAAAAATTTATTCAAATGCTGAATGGAATTGATTCAATTCATTATTACTGAAGCAAACAGAAGATTCCCATCAAGTGAATTTTGATTTATAATTCATGATCACAAGAAGGAAAAATAACACAATTCAGGAATATAGATGAAAGTAAAGAAGCATATTTTAAATATGTATATGTGTGTTCACAATTGAGATAGTTCTCTGAGGAAATTTTATATGGATTCATGGCAATAACCACCTGCTATAAATTTGCTTGTGGCTTACTTGCAAGAGAGTACTGCAAACTCATCACTGCTGCATATACACCTTTCACATGAGAAATGCAGCAACAAACTGCAGCACAACATGCTGGCTCTGTTCCAATACTATTCATAAACCCACACTCCAATAATAAGGAGCCAAAGAGTTTTATTTCTACAAAATATTAAATAAGCATTTATACATTTTTCTCATCTTAAATAAATTGATTTGATTTATAAAATATTGAATGAATGAATAAAGAGCTTTTGGTCTTTCTAATTTCTCACTTGGTACATAAACCAACTTAATGGTTTTTCTGACTTCAATGCAAAATAATAACAACAGAGAGAGAGAGAATAAGTACAATGGAAACTAGCTATTGTTTTAAAATTTTTATTAGTGAGTTGAGTGATGGCACAATCATAAATGCATATAAAGTAACAATATGATACACAATTGTTCCTAAACCAGAATTACCCCCACAACACCCAAACCCCAGTCTCTTCATTCTATATTTCACCCCTACAATCAATGTAAATATTTAGACTGTGACTTTTCCAGAATTAAATTATTGCATAAATTAGTTGGATTCTCAGTGGTGTAAAGAGTATGCTACATTGTTGATTGTCTCTCTAGATCCCTTGAAACTTGCTAGTCTTAAGAAATATTTTCAAAAGAAAAATTGACAAAAATAGGTTAAATGTACTTAAGTGTGTCAGGAGGACTTTGCTTTGTTCAATTAATAAACAATTATTGAGGGGGTGGATCAGTTGCTCAGTGGTTAAAGCTCTTGCCTGGCATGTGTGAGGACCTGGATTCAAACTCCATCACCTCTCTGTTCTCTCTTTCTCTCTCTCTCTTTCTCTCTCTCCATCCTTCTCTCTTTAAAGAAATATTGAACCTTACTCTTCTAAAACTTGAATTCAGGTTTGGAGAAAATAGAGGAAATAAAGTTTAGGAAGATATGAGGAAACAATAAAATAAATGTTTAGTACTTACTAATTATTCATAAGCACTCCACGTCATTTAGAGTATCACATGAAGATGCTTACTGTGGGGACGGCAAAAGGAAAAGCAGGGGAATGGAATGTGGACTGACTGTGTTTGACAGGGTAGGGGCTAGCAAGCATAAGAACATTGTGATCATAGATTTTGAAGGCTTGGCTGAGGAAGTGGCCTTTGAATAATACCCAACAGTATGAGGGGGAGTTCTGTGAATTTCTGGGAATGATTATTCCAGAGAGAAAAGATATACCACATTGGAAGACTAGAAGTTTCTCGTGTCCTTGTAAACTAACTGTGGTAAGAAAATAAGCCATGGTTTTTAAAGTTTGCTCATTTCTGTTGTGTAAATACATCACGACTGATTCCAGGTGGCTAAGAAGATCTTACAAAATGTGGAATTGGGATGAGTGAGTGGCTCAGAATTTGCTCTCAAGCTTGCTCCAGATGCTCCAGCACATCCCTGGAGGAGAGTGTCAGGATATGAGTTCAAGGATGCATGTGTTGGGTGGTAGTGAGAAAGTATTGGGACTTTTAGAACCGTCAAGGCTCTATATTTTAAATATGAAAATGAGAGATCATTGAATTGTTTAAGTGTTTCACTTAATTCATAAAAAATAACATGAACGTGTAGGAATGATAAATATCCCAATTAAAGCTCTGAGAGAACTCTAATTAAATAAGAAAATACTTATGAAAACTAAATTACATATGTATAACTTTAAATGTCATATGGAGAGACAGATTAAAGAGTGAGCCGTGAACAAAAGGAATATAAGTTCTAAGTGAACTTGGGTTTTAATTGAATAAATCTAAAGAAATACTAAATTTTACCTCCCAAGCCACCACTAAATTTATAGTAAACCAATATTTAAATGATATATAGGATGGGAGGAAAGCCAACATTTGAGCTTACCTTGGTCAGGAACTTTGTACTTTGCTGAAATCATCTACAAGAAAGAATATGAAAATGTGGTATTCAACTAGCTCACTTTTCTTATCACACCCGAAGTACCCCTCACTACTTGGCAGTGGAAGTGAAAAGTTCCACCTAAGGATAATAATTCTGTCCTCCTCAACTCCTCACAGAAGAGACATCCACCATAGGTAACCAGTCTCCCTTTACTGTGAGGACCTCAAGAGAAGACTAGCCCTTTTTCCCAAAACCACGCCCTTCTCTCACGTTCCACATTCCTTTCCCTACCATCTGCCCAGGGAACTTCTTCCACCTGCTACTGTATCCCTCCCATCTTCAACAGGGACAAATTTGAAAATGATCAAACCACTGAGATACTGAACAGATTCCATAGAGTTAAAACCAATTCTTCCCTGCATGACAGAATATGTACTAAATCATACATGTGTAGAATATAATTTACTCTAACTCAGTCCACAGTACTTCCTCTCTCCCTCTCCCCTACCTCCTCTGTTCCCCTTCCTCTACAGATCTTTCTCTATTAATGTAGTATTTTATTTTTAACTCATATGCTATTGATACATATAAATGTGAAAGCCACATAGCATATTCATATACATATATAGTATAATTTGGTTAATGTCATCCCTCAGTTTTTCCATTTTCCCACCCACCTTCCCCTTCTGCTACTCCACTGATATCCCTTCTTTTTCCCATTTTGTCATTTTCTCCTCTCTAGCTTCTGCATAAAAGAGAAATCATTTAAGCCTTTAGTCTTTTATAACTGTTGAAAAGGGGGTGTGTATAGGCGTAGGCTACATAAATTGCAAGGTTGTAGAAAAAATACTTTTCAAAATCTTGACCAATAAATAGGCAAGACAAAGATTCTACAAATATTAAATGTGTCAAAAGAAGCAAAAAGAATGAAGAATTTTATTAAAATATATAATAGTACTTAGTCATTATGGCAGGCTTATGTGAGTCAGTCACATCCTGATTCCCATAATCCAATCCATACAACCTGTGACTATGATAACTTACAAGGAAAATAGGGACTTGAAAGATATGATTAAGGATCTTTAGCCCGGGAGATAATCCTGAATTACCCAAGTGAGGGTCACAGTCAAGAAATGACAGTAAGATGAGAAAGAAATCAGATGAACTTGGATTTGACATTCAGTTTTAGAAGAAATAATGAAAGCATGGCTCATGAAAGAGAATCAGTATGTAGGACTTTATGGACATTAAAACTTTTCTGGGAAAACCTTATTAAAACAAGGAAATAGATATTTCACCAACCAGAGGAAAATATTTGCAAAATTTATATCCATTGGAATACTCGTCTCCAAGATACAAAATGAAGTCTTAAAATTCAATGATTAGTGAACAACCCAATGTAAACAAGGGGAATAAATCTGAATAGAAATCTGCCAAAAATGGATATATATATATATATATATATATATATATATATATATATATATATGAATATATAGAATCACAAAATATAATTTAAAAAATCTGAAAGTTAAAACAAAAACTGAATACTATTACAGAACAATTACAATAGCAAAATATGTTCTTAAAATGATGAAAATAGCAAAGCTGTTTGAGTATGTGGGACAACAGGAATTTTTCCACTGCTGATGGATAGACTTATCAGGATGGTGAAGCTATTCTATACAGTACTGTAATATTGGACATGTTGAGCCATAAATTTGTCAAAATCAACAGCTTTACCATAAAAAAAGAGAATGTTATTATAATGCTCAGAATTTAGTTAATAATATTGCATCTTTCCAGATTCATCATTTCTGGCAACTATGGTAATTCAAGAAATTACTAATAGGTAAGACTGCAGGAGACACAGGAATTCTGGATTGTTCCCTCACATTTTCCGTAAATCTAAAACTGTTTATATTTAGTTAAGAACAGTATCTTGGGGAAAAAAGGCAACAATCTGGTTCCTTTTTATTGTCTTTTATTACAATCAAAATTTCTAACCATCATTTGTATAGTGATATCATTGACAGAATTTTAGTGATAGAAACTTTTTTCCTGGTTTAATACACTTGAAAACACATTGCATTTAGGCTTTTAAAAATTGTATTATTTATTGTAATTTTAGGAAGCTCTTCATGTTATTGCCTGTTCTTTAAGTTTTATTATAGTAATAAAGTATTGGTCTTTTCTGCAACAGGAGCACTTTTGCTCAGTGGATTATATTTATGTAATTCTGGCTACTCTTATTGGGGAAAAATCAAAGGAAATGAGTCTAAGTACAAACTCCAAAAATATATTTGATGAGTGTGATTGCCCTGATTTGTGACAATGTGTGCTGGTTTAACTCACTGAACTTAATTCCCACTGTATCTACAGGCAGCAGTTGTTCAATCAGGTGTGATGGGCCAGAGTGCCTGAACAGATTTCTAAAGGAGGTATTGTCTTTTAGAGAAGCAGGCGGTCTTGTGGCCCTGCAGGGAATTAACTTTTGAAGGTATGTGGAAATATCACTGAGGTAAAGAATCTAATAGAGAAAATGAGGCCAAGTTGAAAAAAGTGGAAAAAGGAAAAGAAAAATCCTCTTGAAACCCAGTAGCTAGAACCAACATTAGGTTGGAAATGAACAGAAAACTGAGGAGCTAGAAACCTTTGGACCTACTTTATGTTTTTACTATTTTTAATTAAAATTTGTAGTAGGAAATCAATCTTAATTGAAGAACTTCTATTAAACTCAAGTATCATCACATTCAGAAGTGGGGAAAGCTAACCATTGCTTAAAAGTGCAAAAGCAAAACTGTATTGATATATATACAAATGTAGATATGTATTGACTAAAGTGCTTGTCTCGGGAAAATGCTCTCCTAAAGCATGTTGGGATCCAGAATACCCATACTACAAATATGCTGGAAATATTTACTTTCAGAGCAAACACACTCTATATACTTTTAAGAATACATTTCATTTGTTTCATTTATTTTTATTTGAAAATAAAATTACCACTTCAGAGTCTTCCAAACAAACAGCACACACCCAGGTGTCCAGGCATCATTTTCTTCATTCTGTACAAGGAAAGGGAAGTTAAGAACCTCAATGCCAATTGCAGTGCCGATGGTGGTGATGGAATGCCAGACCTGTGACTCTAGGAGTGAGATCTAACCATTGATTTCTAGTGAGACTAAATGAGCTCTAGAGAGACTGAAAATTAAAATTAGAGCAACCATGAATTTCTTATCAGTAGCTTAGAAAGTTGAAAGTTTTTAAATTTTGAGAAGCAGTCTTTTTTTCATATAGAAATCATATACTCAAATAAAGTAACAATCCCAGAAAACATAACATAATAACTTCTGAATTATACATGAGTTCATAAAACTTATTTAAGAATATCTTTTCTGAGGAAAAATGGATAAGACAATAATTTGAACATCTATTTAAAACCATGAATAATGATATAAATGGAAACAAAATTATTTCAGGGATTTAAGAGATGTAGCAGGACACCTATCCTTGAAGTCTACTTTGAAATTCTACTCTCAAAAAACTTATTCTCAATTTAATATCATCAATAAAAGTTGATTCTGAACTGAATGAATGAAAA
This sequence comes from Aplodontia rufa, assembly GCA_004027875.1. Classification (NCBI taxonomy): domain Eukaryota; kingdom Metazoa; phylum Chordata; class Mammalia; order Rodentia; family Aplodontiidae; genus Aplodontia; species Aplodontia rufa. Next base: position 72,063 of record PVKS010003589.1, read on the forward strand.
TAATGGGAAACCTATTAGTATAATCAAAAAGGCACAAATAATATTCAAAAACATAAGATGCAATTATAAATCTATAAAAAATAGAAAATATAAACCTTAGAAAGAGAAATAGTTGTTAAAATATTTAGGACAGAACCCAGTTTAAACTTGAGATTTAGAACTTTCTTGTGATTACATAGAGGCATGGAAACTAAAGGTTATACTTCATTTCTTTTGATTCTGTATTAAATAATATGCTGTTTGAAAACAGCATAGTGGTTTAGATCTCTACCTTTAGATTTAAATGGCTTGGACTTTTGTTTTGAACTGGACATTTATTATATGTGGCACTTGGGCATACTCCTTAAACGTTCTCTGGCTGTACCTTAGTCTAAATGAGTATTAATCTGAGTTACCAGAAAATTAAGATGGAGGCAAAGATGGAATTGTAAGAGCAATTTAGGAAATATGATTCTTGGCAGCTAGGGTGAGGGGATAGGAAAGTGAGATGGGAGAGAAGTAATATAAAGTTGTCAAGTTAGAAGTTGATCACAGGGGCTGGAGCAGTGGCTCAGTGGTTTTGGCACTTGTCTGGCAAACACGAGGACCCGGGTTCAAACCCCAGCACCACATACACAACTAAGTGTTGGAGCAACTAAGGCCATGTGAAAAACTAAATAAAGTTGTTTCTCTCTTTCTCTGTCTCTTTCACTGTCCCTCTCTCTTAAAATAAAAAAAAAAAGAAGTTGATCACAGTTTCTGAGGAAAAGGCAGCTAGGTTTTGGCCACTTGTAGGTGTAAATGTCAGAATGCAGGCATAAATCCAGGCACAGGTGTTCAAAAAGGAGTCATACCTAAGAGCAATTGAACAAGGCCTTTTTATTGGGATTGGCGGCACCTGGGCCAGGTTTACCAGGTCCACCACAGTGAGGGCAGGCTGGAGAAGTGGCATGAGGCCCTGGCTCAGCAGTGACTTTGTAGTCTGGAATGGGCAGAGAAAGTTTGGGTGCTTTGTCCTTCAGGGATTGGCTTCAGACTCTGTCAATCATTGGGCAATTGCAAGATGCCATTGGGGCTTGTCTATCAGCATCTGATTGGTTGCTCATTACACGTGCAAGCTGTTTGATGCCCTGCCCCCATCCAGCCGCACTGACCTAACATCCTAACCCTTTTGGTAATATAGGGTGTTGATTTCCATATGGCTACTTCCTGTTGTTTATGGGGCTTTGTGGGGGAGGGGAAGGTTTGGGTGCTGGTTTGTCTTTAGGGATGCAGCTGTATGGGGGCAATGGCATTTGGTTGTATGTTACTCCAGTGACCTCCCTCATGCTGTTTCAGGTGAACCTGAGGGGACAGGCAGCTGTTAGAAGTAGTCTTATCACTAATATGGGAGTAAGGATGGGAGTCAGCCTGGAGACAATCCTGGAATTTTACCATCCTGGCCAAGGGTCATTTAACTGTTGCTGTTTAAGCTTTTCACTCAGACATCTGAGAGTTCTGATGTTTTTCTTGATCAGCGCAGTTTCATTGATGTAGTAGCAGCATTCCTCTTTTAGGAATAGACATGTTCCCCCTTTGTCTGCTGTCAGGAGATCTATGCTCAGCGGTTCTGCAAGAAAACTTGGGCAATACCTGTTATTTTTCTGTGTAGGGAGGCCAGAGAGGAAGCAGATGCCTCCATTGACTCTTGGAGTTGCTGTTCTAGGGAGGGGATTCTGAGCAAACAAGATTAGGGGAACCCCCTCTAAATGTGGCCTTTAGCTTTTAAGCATTCATGTTTTAAAAAAGAGCCATTTCATTTGTTGCTAAATATCCATGTAGGACTGAGCTTTGCTTATGTTCTCCTGCCAGGTGTTTAAGACAAAATTGATCTTATTCCTATCTATTGCTATAAGTCAACCAAGATTGTCAGGCTCACTTGAGAAATTTGTGAAAAGCCTCTTGGCTTTTCCACCAGTTGTGCCATCTGCTAGGGTAGATCAGACTCTTACTGACCACATGTGACTTTGTTTGAAAGCATCAGGAACATCTCCCTGCCCAGTGACGTTCCTGTATTAGCATGCATGCTAGTGGCTTTCTGTTCTCCTGAGTCACTTGTTCCCCCTGTTCAGGAGGTCATGTTACCCAGAGTTGCCAAGCCTATAGAAAAGTCCTATTGTTCCCTTAGTTTTGGCTGACCAAACAAGTCAAGGGCTGAAATATTGACTTTTTCCTTAACCCTTTAATTTACTTAACTTTGATAATCTGGTTTTGGTATTAAACATCCAGCAAGTCAGTTTTACCAGTGTTAAAAGTGGAGTAGTCCCTCTGAATATACATTTAGGAAACAGTATTAATTATCAGAAAAAGCCTTAGTATAAGCAAACAGATATAAGTCAGGCTTTCATCTGGCAGTATGACCCTTCTATGTCAGATACAATACAGAAAAGAGAGCAATTATTGATTATCTTGCCTGGAAACCTATATGCACTTTCATCTTATGAACTTTTATATAGAGTTTGAATAATGATTTGACCTTAAGAGAAATCTTAAATAATTTTAACTGATTGTGTCAGTTATATTCAACTTAATAATATACAGATTTCTGAGATTTTCCTTACACAAACATTCTGCAATCTAGATATTTACTTGAAACAGTTGAAAAATATAAAATTAAATTGCCAAGAGAAACAGTATCATTGATCAAAGACTGATTTATAAATACAGTCCATTAATGATAAAATTTCTATGCATTTAAAACAAATGTAAATCAGATTTAAAATGAACATTGTTTAAAAGACAGCACTTGGTTAACTTGTCTGCCTTAGTTAACTTGTCTGTCTTAAACTATGTAACACATATAGAGGAAAGCTCAAAAATTTAGTTCTCTGATGTATACATATACATCTTTAGTCATAGGTCTACAATATCAAAAATGATATATTGAAATAACAGTTGTTTATTTGACCAGTTGTAGAGCAATCATTTAAGACTTTAAAACAAGTCCAAATTCTAGATTTAGTTTCCCTAATAACACTTAACAGGCATAAGAAATCATCTTCATAAGCATATCAATATTTTAAGAAGTTGTATTGTTAAAGAATTAGACTATACCTTTCCCAGTTGCTGATTCTTTCTTAGATTTCCCAATTGTTCTTAAGGTGAAATACTTTGCTTCACAGTGCTTATGTCTAAACAGTTGAAACTTTTGTACTCTTTGTATATCTGGCACACATGTTAGAATTGTAATTCTTAATAATTTTTCTTTAAGTGAAGATCCAGAAACAAAACAACCTTAAATCTTTTTCATTTACCAACTTATAGGACATTTAGTAGACCCAAATATATATTGTCCTGTAGAATCCAAGAAGCCAAGAGCAACTGAACTCGCATTTAGCAGAAGCAATCAAATGTCCTCTTAGCAAACATGCATACAGATTAATCCCATTTCTGTTATCAGACAACTGTAGATAACCAGCACAAGCTCTTTCTCCCCTATTGAAGAAAAATCCTAGAACCAATGAATGCTACACTTAACATTTAGAGAAATCAGTATTCTATTGATTGACCACCTGTAAAAACGTGTGGGTTAGGAATTTCAAAGATATTTTTACTCTTCTGTTTAACCAATTTAAATTGATTCTTTTTAAATGTTTGAGTCACATGAACAGAGTCAACTATTTTTTAAAAATTTAGTTTTTGAGCACTCATTTAAGCCAATGTGACACCATGTTGACACAACGTACAACACATACGTAGACAAACACAATACAGGCATGCACACATAGAAAAAACCAATAGTAGACAGATTTCAGCACCATTTTTGTAAGGTAAGAGATAAAGAAAATAAAGAGAGAGTGGCAGCTCAACAGTAACACAGGTTTATATGGAGAAACCTGCAGAGTGGAGGCTGGGCCCCCTCTGCCGCTTACACATTGGGGTAGATATAGAGGGAATGAGGAGGGAGGCTTTGGAGGAGAAGGAGAAGCAGCTGTAGGAGAGAAGAGAGAAGAGTGGGTGGAGGGACCCCTGGAGAAAGGAGGGTAAGAGCCAGGAGGAGAATTAACTTGAGTAAGGAGGGGGAGGATGGGAGAGTGGAGCTGAGAGCAGCTCTTGGGGCCAGCAGGCTGGCAAAGAGAGGGAAGTGCAACCTTAAAAGAATTCACCTTTTTTAAGCATTTCAAAAGGCTTGGAACCTGGGGCAGCTTGCACCTCCCAGAATCCTTTTGTTTTCCCTCCTCCTTTCTGAAATTTAGAGAATGGAACCTCAGGGTATGGGGAAATGTTGCAGTGGTCTGTATTTAAAAGTCACATTTTTTTTTTTTAGGATATAAACATTTTATTTTTTTTTAATTTTATTATTGAACAACCTTACAAGATTTTAACAAAATAATATAAAATGTGTATATAATGTGTAAATATTCTGGATATTGCAATTATCCCCTGGAGTGCCCACCCCCAATTACCCTCCCTTATCCCTCCCTTCCCTTTCCCTTTATAACTCTAAAAAAAGGTATTAGATTGTAAAGCATTACATCTTATCTGGATTTAACTCCTGTTACTAGACCAACTTTCTCATTGTCCAGGGTCTAGTCCCCACCTCCACCTATGAGTGGAAGGACGGTGAGAGAGAGAAAGACAGAGAGAATCAATTTTTATTGAGTTTTTCACATGGGTTTTGCTGCTCTGACACTTAGTTGTGTATGCGGGGGCTGGGGTTTGAATCCATGTACCTATGCATGCCAGGCAAGTGACATAACTACTGAGCAACCTCTCTAGCCCTATGACACTTTTTTTTTCTGTCCACGCGTCCAGGCTGTATACCATCTTGCGCAGGTCCTTCAGGGTGTGCTGCTTGAAATCGAATGCATGGCAGTCCATGCAAGGTGTCTCTGAGCCAGGACAGAGCTCCAGGAGGTGGGATCAGCATGGGCACCCAGCAGCACCAGACTCAGCAGGAACAGCAGGAGGGACCAGCAATCAGGTGGGGCAGGGGAATTGCCTTTTGGAAAGAAAGCATGTGGGGTAAAGAGTATGCCATTGGCTAGAATTTTTACTTCATGAAAGGAGAGGAGGAAGAGGACTGGTCTGAGTAAGGGTAGGAGGATGGGAAGAAGGGGAGGAAGGAAGATGGGGTGGTTGAGAGCTCAAATCCCAAAAGGTGAACATATGGCATTTTCTTTGACCCATCTTGAGCCCCTGTGTTCCTCTATCCTATCTGAAGGCCGAGGAAGCCTGAAAATCACAGCCCTAGGACCCAGGGTCACTGGAAGTCTGAGACACAGATATCAGACTAGAGATGATTGCTACCTTTCCGCCCGTGACTACTGCTGCATCACTAAAGAACTACTTATCAACGTATCATGTCACCTTTTTCTCAAAACACTACAAAGCATAATGTAGTATAGGTTCTAGGTCCAAAGATACTAAAATTCCTGGATGTTGAAGTGCCTCATATAAAATGACATATTACTTGCATAAAGCCTACATACATCCTCCAGTGTATTTTAAATTAACTCTAGATTACTTATAATCCTTAGTAAACTGTAAAGGAAAATTCAAACAATTGTGATACTCTGTTGTCAAGAGAATTATGACAAAAAGAAAAACTCTATATGTGTTCAAGACAACTATTGAGAAGTAATGATAAAATAGTTTTGATTCACAGTAGGTTAATCCATGATATAGAAGCCACAGATACAGACTGCTGACTATGCTACACAATAGCTAAGTTGTTATCAAGGTGTCTCCTCTTTTTTTCTGGGACTTCAGATCTAAATAGTTACTTCGAGAGTGATTAATTTTAAGTAAGTGGAAGTTTAATGTGCAATCTGGACCTTTTTCTATTGTGCTGATTTTACCTTAAGATTTTTAGTAAAATGTCCTTCCAGAGAAGACCAATTTTAACCATGGATGTTCTTTTTACTATCACCTATAACATTTTCATAATAGTAAACAATTTTTTTCTGGCAATAAACATTTACCTAAAATCACTTGGTTAAAAATTGGGAGATATATGAGAGAAGTATAATTTTGCTGTTCCTTCATAAGTGTGCATGATTGATTTTGATTTTTCATTTAGCTATCTATGCAGCTAACAGAGTAATTATCCATATGAATTTACTTTGTTAGGCACTTTTCCTTATCAGAGAACAGAAGGAACTTTTTATCATTTTCTTCTTCTTGCTCTTTATAATTTTTGCCTATAAAGTCAAATTCTACAAATATTTATTTGTGATATAATTTTGGTTCTTTTATTCTATGTAATGTAGCATTTTTATTTCAATTATGTGCAGTTCCATTTGCACTTTGAATGCTTAAGAAAGTAGAAAAAATTATGCCCTACCTTCACAATAAGAAAATTTCAGATAATCTAAATTATCCTCATTTTCTTTAGGCCATTAGTAGCCAACTTCAAATTGTCTAAAATCTAAGAAGAGAAAGAGTGTCGAGTGGAGAGATTAAAGTAATCACCTGCTCAATGCATGTCCTTCCATGCAAGGAACTCATGCTGGGAGTCATACAAATAGGCACAGACTCAGAAAGAGCCCTCAACAAACTGCTGAAATCTGAGTGTGAGCAATCATGTGACTACCCACCACAAGACCCCTCTCCATACAAACCAATACAACAGTTTCTTTACAGAAAATAACTCCTTGACCTTGACTTGTTCTAGGACATTGTCAGCCACAGAAAACCATTGGCTACTGATAGTGAACTTTCTATTTTGAAACATCCTCAAGGAAGAACTCTTTTGCTTCATCAACATCAACCAAAATCTTGCCAACTTTCAACAATCTCATGGTGATGGTTAATTTGGATCATTAATTAGATTAGATTAAGGGATATCTGAATGTGTTAATGAGGGTGTTTTCAGAGTATTAACATATGGGACAGCCGACTGAGTGGGCTGGACCTGACAGAATATGGGCAGTACAAGCTATGGGTTGGGGGTTTTGATGAGGGCAGAATCCAACATGGATGGACAGAGGCACTGTCTTTCTTGGGTGGATGCCTGAGGACACCAGACACAACTCTTTCACTAGAGTCAGTGATTCTCAAGGGACATTCCAGGTCACCAGTCTGCAATCACATCAATGGCCCCTCTTCTGAGACTTCTCTGAAAAGTTTCTCGTTCTCCAGTTGTCTAGTCCATAGATGACCACCAAAGGACTATCTAGTTTTTGAAACCAGAAACTATATATATATATATATGTATATATATATATATCAATTGTATTGATTCTACTCCTCTAGTTAACCTTGTGACTAATACAATTGTAATAATAGAATGTCTGAAATGCTTTCTTCCTTCTCTATAAAATTTCCATTCCTTCCTAAAGTCTCTAAATCTTTGATGAAATTAATGAAATAATAGATGAGCTTTTTCAATATAAGATTATGAACAGAAGTCTTTGCTAATTGTGTTTCATACTTAACTTTTTCTTTGAGAATACAGAACTCCTTGAAAAGTGAAAAGTAAAAAGAATTTACTACAAATTGTTGGCTATTTTATTTGTTTATTTGTTTATTGTTGTTCCATATACCCACACAGGATACTTGTGAGAAAACTTAGCAGGGAGTGAAGCCAGCGAAAGATTCTCTGATGGTACAAACACAGAGAAAAACAACAAATACCAATGCAGAAAAGATAGGAAGTTGGCCAGGACTCTTCTTTGTGGAACAAAACTGTCACAAAGCAGGGTAAATAACACATCTTGCCATAGGTCACAGACAAAAATATACTGTGAGTGGAAAAAATGGAAAAACAGTACCCTTAATGCACAAGGAAAGGATAGGAAATAGTCCTGGCAAAAGAGGATGAGGGATACCTTGTAAACCTTTTACTTTTCACAACCCTAAGAAAGGAAGAGGAAATCCATTTTGGAAAAATACTTACCATAAATATAAGATGGGGTTTGGCTGCCATAGAAGGAGCAAAAAATCAGTGATGAAACATTATGAAATTGCTGTGACCTAAAAGGCTGAACAGTCAATGGGTGATGGAGGACCAAGAAAAACACACAGACACATAGATTAAAACTAGGACCTGGTGGGACACTGTCCTCTGATGGAGGAACAGTGACCCAGAGCTAGCACAGCATGTTTGTTAGACAGGTTTTATCAGAAGGAAGTTAGTCCTGGGAAAGTTTCTGCAAAGCAGTCAGGCTTGAAGTTTGAAGCACTTGAAGGATTATGTGGTTATCCTGTTATGCTAATAAGTATCCTTCCCTTGCAGGTGATGTCTGAACTCAAGGTCAAGACAATTTTACATTCTACACTCTTGCACAGAATGCCCTGTGCCTCTGCACAGGATTCAACCAAGCAGAGAGTTGCCATGACTGTATGGTGGATTACTCTGTACCTTTGCACAGAACTGCTCAAGTTAGATGTGGCCACTGTTCCAAGGTAGTCAAAGATCACAGTACAAGTTACTGCTCTACTCATGAACTGAACACATTCATATAGATGTGCCTAAGACTGAGCACCCTTCCCAGTATTCAAAAGTAGGAAAGAAAGCACTGAGTAATGAACAACAGCCAACCACAAGGGAGGGAACCTTATATGACTCCTTTTCATACAGAATTGACAGTAAACTCCTATAGCTAAATGTAGAACCTCAGCATGACCAACTACCATGTGAAATACCAGCCAAGACTAGAGAGTTGTGAAGTTGGTGGTATAGTCAGAGACACAGACGCAACCATAAAATCCAAACATATCTCATCTGCTGACTAGAGTTAACTCCTTTACAATGTCCTGCAATCCTTGTGATTAGCTTTGCCAATTTCAGGGCATAAATACTATTTATCTTAATCTCCATTCTTTATTTTTAATCTTTTTTATTTTTGAACAACCATACAAGTTTTTAACAAAATAATATAAAATGTGTATAGATTCTGGATATTACAATTACCCCCAGTAGTGTCCCCCCCAATTACTCACCCTTATCCCTCCCTTCCCCTTCCCACACTATCTCTTAATCTCCACTCTTTTATTCATGTTATCTCACTTTCAATAAATTAAGTGACATAAAAAAAAAGAGTAATTTCAATTGTGTGTTGTCAGAGGGATCAGTTCACCATAAAGAGACAAAATAATCAATAAAAGCAAGTCAAAGATGTGATAACATCAGTAAGAGTGATAATGAATACCCAGTGACATGATAATCAGTAGATTGAACAGGTCTAAGGAAAAAAAAATCAATGAAACTGAAAATAGATCTGTGGAAATTACCCACAAAACTGTAATAAAAAATAATGTGTGTGTGTGTGTGTGTGTGTGTGTGTAGGTGTGCACAGGTGCATGTGTTTGTGTGAATGCCTATTTACTAAAAGAGTAAATACTATTGTTAAGCAGAGCCAAACATCCTAACACATATAAAAATTGAATCCTGGAAGAAAAAGGAACAAAGGCCAAATAAAGAGATAGCTATTGAGAATTCTCAAAAATATTGAAAAATAACAAGTCACTTAACTAACAATCTGAGAACTCCAGGCACTACAAAGGCAAGACAAACAAAAATGAGATAAAAACATTTGTAAGCTTTTTTACTTTCAAATGGCTTAAAACAGAAAATTTTGAACTTTTCCTGAACATAAAAAATTTGTAATGAGCAGTGGCTCAGTGGCTATAGTGCTTGCCTGGCATGCACAAGGACCCAGGGTCAAACCCTAGCACCACAAAAACAGCAAAGTGTCTGAGCAATGAAAGCCAAATGCAAAACTAAATAAAGTTAATTCAATCTCTCTCTCTCTCTCTCTCTCTCTCTTTCTTTGTCTCTCTCTCATTGTCCCTCTATCTTTAAAAAAAATTTATAATGTGCCCAGGAATAAGGAAAAAACTTCAGGAAGTTTGTTTGCCATATACTGTGAAATCCAGAAGCCATCTTCAAATATTGGAAAAAAAAAACAGCCTATGTAAAACTGTTAATACAGCAAAGTATATTAAAAATAAAGAAAAAACAGCATATTTTCATAAAACAATCTAATGAAATTCAATACCCAGAGACTGACCAACAAGGAGTTTGTAATACCCATAGACTAACCAAAAGAAATGTTTAAATAGAGAAAAATTTAAAGGAATTCTTCATGAAGAAAGAATGTGATGTCAGATGGGAGTATGTATGTATATAAAGAAAATTGTATCCTGAAATGATAAACGCTAACTAAATACAAGTGATACTGACACTATTGTAAATGCCCCTAAAGGATAATTAGTTGCATAATAAAACACAGGTAGAAATTTTGAACTCTGGCATATACAAAATTATAATGTTTCATGATCATACAGAAGCTGGACAAAAGGAACAACAAATAAGTGTAATATTATTTGAAGATTGAGAATTTTGTAAGTCCAGGAACAATCACCAAAAACAGGAAGTACAAATTATAAATCAAAAACTAAGATCAAATGCAATCATAAAACAATCAGAAATTGAGCAGGTAAAATTAAGATAAAAAGAAAATGCATCAGGGACAAATGTAATGAAGATAAAAAGCACCGCACAGATGGTAAGATTTTGTCCAAACTGTGATACGTAACTGATTAAATGCTAGTGATGTAAAAGACTAAAATACTTCTCACCTCAACTGATTTTTTAAAAAGGAAGTTATAATGAGGTATTATCTATAGTAAAACTGTTTGAAATACAGGGAAAGATAGATTTAAAGTATGGCAAATGATGCACCTCTAAGATACTAAATATTTCTCATGCAATCTAAAGTAAGAACAACAACAAAAATGAAGAGCAGTAGAAGAAAGGGACCAGGGGTTGGTAGGAGGTGAGGGAGAGGGAATGTGCTGGGGAGGGGTAATGGACAAATGATGTTGTTATGTTGTGTGCATGTACAAATATGTAACAACAAATCCTGTCATTGTGTACAACTATAATGCACCAATAGAAAATGTCACAAAAGTACCTATGGTAGATGGTATTACAAGGTGAACACTCAAGAAAAGATAGCTGGAACGAGAATGGAAATATTAAAAATGGAATCTTCAAAACAACTGACATGATCCAAGACACAAAACAGAGGAGGATATTTGTTGGATATGCATAAAGATTGTTATAAAGGAGGATCTGGTCAACAAAAAGACAAAGCCATCACAAGTATGCATGCCCCCAAAATGAGCTTCAAAATATCTGATGCAAACTGTGATAGGGCTGAAAGGCTGGAAAAATGTTCCTTAGACAATCTCCGCACTCTTTCAGTAACTGATATTATTTTGCATATATTATAATTGCTAAATTCAATATTATTTATGATACCAATGTTTTTATGTGGGATGAGAACATATAGAATTATTTTCTCTTATGAAAGTGTTATAAAATATTAGAAACTATCATTATAATTGTGGAGCAGGTAAAAAATAAAGCTAAAAACAATTCTTTCCTATAAATAATCCAATCCATTTTTTTTAGATAAACGAAGCAATGTTCTAGTGAAAAAACCTGCTATAAGAACATCAGATTTTATAATGCTAAAAATCAAATGTCTTTTATTTGGAGAATTGATGTACAAGTTTGGGTGCCAATTTTAAAAGGCACTGGTATACACGAAATATGGATGATACTCAAAAACATGCAGAGCATATAAACTGATTCCAAATAATGGTATATTATATGAGTTTATTTTTATAAAATTCAAGAGAAAATAGAACTTTTTTGACTGATCAAAATCATGAGTTACTTACATTTGAGAGGGCAAATATAATGGAAATATCTTGAGACAACTTTTCCACGGTGATGTAAAGGTTTGATATTTTTCTTCGAATAATGGTTACCCAAGCACAACCAAAATTCATGGAAGCACACATTCTATGTATGTGGTTTCTTTTGTATATAAAATATGTCTCAGGTTGGAGTGATTGCTCAGTGTTTAGAGCAATTACCTTGCAAACCAAGGACCCAAAATCAAACTCCAGCACCACATGCACAATCACAACTAAGTGTCAGAGAAACAAAGACCAGATGAAAAAATAATTAAATCGATTGTCTCTTTCTATTTTACTCTCTTCTTCTCTCTTTAAGGGGAAAGCAACATTTCTTAATAATCTCTGAAATATGTGGTAGATGTAACATTGTAAGTTATGACAGGACTGATAAATTTTAAAAGTTAGATGATAAATGTAATTTGCTAAAACTTAGAGGCCTAGAAATTGTGGAAACACACCCTTTCATTATGTCATTGGCGGTTGTACCCAGGTCCTCACGCATATCAAGTAAGTGCCCTGCCACCGAGCTAAACCCTTTTTCCAGCATCTAATTTTGACTTGAGGAATCTACAAAATTTTCATTTAGAGAATTGTATCTGAATAAGGTCTATATATAAGTGGTAGGTTAACAGTTACCAGAAGGAGGATGAAACAGTTTATGGAAAAGCTCAAATAAATCATAAGAAGTGAAAAGTTTTATAAGTATCTAAAGTGGTCAGATTTCACTATTTAATTGAAATGGTAGCAGCACACTCAGGGAAACATAAGTTTTAATTCAGCATGTCCAGGAAAAAAACAGAAATGCTAGTGTCTACTCTTGTTCTTGTTGAGTGCCTAGTAGACACCAGACAATGCTTCATTTGATGCTTTAGACAACCCTGTGATATCGTCTGCCTTTAAACCCACGTGTAACGCTTCCCCATGTATACTAGAGTCAATAGGAAAGAGAACAAATTAAATATTTGGAATATTTTAATTGCTAAATTTTAGTAACTTAGAGAAACCAATCGATTTGGGTAAATATGAAACTCCTGAATGTATATGTCAATTGACTTTTGGAAAATATGAATTTTTCTGCTTGGGTGTGGAAATTACAATCCAAACATCATTAGGAAGCACTTTTTAAAAGCTCAATAAGCTACAAAAAGTTAAGAGTTCATACACACAGTGCTTTTACTTGCATTTCAGGAGCCTGTCAACCTATTTTCCTACCATTTTAAAAACCACAAGTCACCTTCCTGCCAGTTGTCACACATGGCTGAAAAATCCTTCCCAATGGCACCAACTCCTTCTCTACCACCTGTCCCTAGCACAGAAAATAGCATGGTTTCTCACTTTATTTTTTCCCCCAAATGTGCTGCTAGTGTCTACAATTGTACCTGATATACTGGGTTTCCTCCACATGGTATCATGACAGTCGAATGTACATCAGGGAGTGAGCTAGGCAAGTCACAAAAACCACCTCCCACAAGGAAGGTGGGTGTTACTTTTGCAACATTTCCGAAATGCTTGCTTAGGATCCTGAAAAGAAAAGAAAATATGCACTCTAAATTATAATACCTTCTTACCAAATAGGAAAATATTATCACATTCATTCTTTACAGTTTCATTATTACAATTACTATAGAAGTTATTTATTACTTCCTGTGAGATATTTTAATAACGTATTCCCTTTTTTTTGTAAGGCCATATACTAATTTCAATAGTCAAGCTTTGGAACGTGTTCTGTTTTCATGCAGCATAATGCTGAAAATTAATATAGAAGTAAAAAAACACAGGTGTGTTAGCATGGATAATAGTATTCCAGATGACTCATTTGAGGGTTCAATAAATTTTTGCTATTGCTATTTATTAATTGTATTGTCTCAAGTAAATAAATTAGCATATTTGATTTTTATTAAAATAATAGCCAGGACATGCAGTAGTATAAATATTATTACCTAGTGCTAGAGATTTTATGTTTACATATATATACAACTGAAGTAAGACATGAGTAACTTTCATTGCTTACATATGCATATATTGCTCTTTATACAGCAATATTAGTATTCTATGCTAATGTTTGGGTGACATATACCATGGTATGCTGACCCACGTCTCCAAGACACCTGTACTACTTAACTTTTTCACACTCATGATACATCATGGAATACTATTACAATTCAAAAGCTGTGTTAGAATTTTCATAAAACATATTTGAATCACTTTGGGTGATTAAACATAGACGACTTTCCCCTACAAAGCCCGTTCACTTTTAGATACCTTGTAATTACTGGTAACTACAGTTAAAAGAGTCTATTTTCTAGGTCCTTTGCAAACATGAATAATATATAATGCTGTTCCAACCATTAGGGAACTTGCAATGTTTTAAAGGAAAACAAATTGAATGAAATAACCAGAATGCATTTTAATAGTAATTAAGTTTATGTAGAGCCACAATAAGCAGTAGAGAAATGGACATTTTCCTCTACAGTCCTTAGAGTACACTTATACATCATCACATCCACTATACTATAAACTCAGCAATGATGTATTAAACACCAAGTTCACATTCAAAATTATTTATGCAATAGAAAAGACAAGCAAAGATATGGCTCAAGCAATTGACATAGTGTTGTGAAGATCTAGGAATTATTTGTTTCTTCTAACAAATGGATTGGGACTGTAGCTTAGTGGAACAAGTGCTTGCTTAGCATGTGTGAAGTACTGGTTTGATCCTCACCATGCAAGGAAAAAATAGCTATGCATGTATTTTAAAGTAATAATTAAAATATAAATTTTAAAATTATCTAATAATGTACATTAATATAAATACAAAACACTTTTTGCTATTATTACTTTTATTAAAAATGCTTTCATGTACAATACACAAATAGTCATTAAAGCAGAATGAGAACATAGCATACTCATGTAAATGCAACTATTTTGCATACAGCCTGGAAGATCTACCAAAACTATGAGAAAAATATGAATAAAACAACGAGCCTTATACATTTGCTATCCATATGAAAAAAAGTTATTAGGTCTGTACCTCATTCTATACGCAAGGCAAATTTCCTAATTAAAATATTACCAGACCATCTTCCAAATGTTTACAATAAATCATGAACACATAGTTTAACCTACATACTAGAGAATTATTTCACTAAACTTGAACATATGTGTATCACACAACTGCATTTTCAGATAAATATGCCATAAAATGTGAACAACTAAGCCTCAGAACTAGAAAATATATTTCATACATGTGAGGGTTAACATCTAGCTCCTACTGCAAATCCCTCATTTAATAGGAATGCAATCCTTCAATTTCAAAGAAAAAAATACAATTTAGAAATAAGCAAAATATATAAATATGAAATTCAAAGTTCCTGAAATCAAAATAGCAACATGACTATATTCAAGAAAATGAATATAACATTTTACACCATAATAGTGACAAAAAAGAAAAATATATAAGCATAGAAATTGGAAAGGAATTAGAAGAATAAGTACAAATAATTTATAGTAAGATGCAAATGAATGGGTACTTAAACTTTAGGGAGGATTCTAATATTCAAACATCTGAATAAGTGTATATCTCTTTACTAATCAGTGCGATTACATAGTGTTTCAGGCGATTTTTCACATATAAAAAGGTATTTTTATCCATATCTTCATAGTAGTATTACTAAAACTTAAAAAGAAATCTAAGTATATTTTGTTATAGTCTAACAAAGGAAGTAAAAAGGTATTAAAGTGAACTAATCAAATCAAAACATATTTATGTAAAAATATTTGACAATATTTAATAATTAAATGCAACATGTGGACCTAGACTGAAAGCTGGAATAAGAAAGGGTTGCTAAGAAGCCTTAGTGGGACCATAGAGAAAAAACTGAAATAAGAAATGTAAATGCAGTAACGACTTTGCATCCCTCTGAATGTCCTAATTCTGACAATTATGTCAAGTACGTGCATAAGGAAGGCTCTCATTCTTAGGAAACACTTTGAATTAGATAAAATTATCATATCTTTAAATTTATGCCAAATCACTCAGAAAATAAATCATATGTATGTGTACACTTGTGTTTGTTTATAGAAAAAAGAATCAGTGATAAAGCAAAAGTGATAAAATGGTAAAAATTTATCATGAATGCTTATTTTTGAATTATGTTTCAAATAACAGTAAAACATTACAAACTATAGAATTAAATGAATAGATACATGCATTCCATGATATACTATTTAATTTCTTATTACATGTACTTTTATATTATACATTGCTTATAAATACATACATGACTATAAGCCATATTTTAAAAATCAAGTTAATGAGCTTTGCTTTGAAGAAGGGCATTCAACTTTATTGTCAAGAGTTGGGATTTTCCTGCTTTATTCCTTGTTACGTAAAAAATTTGTGTCTCCCTCATTCTACTTTCTATATTAATATAAAACAGGGAAAATAAAGTAAATGAAGAACAGAAAAAGAAAATACACTTTTAATGGTTTTTTTAAAGAGAGAGGGACAGTGAGAAAGAAAGAGATAAAGAGAATCAATTTTATTTAGCTTTTCATGTGCCTTTTTTTTCCGAGACTTCATTGCATACGTGGTGCTGGGGTTCAAATTCGCATAGTCACGCATCCTGGGCAAGTGCTGTAATTGCAGAGCCGCACTCCAGCCCTGCTTTTAATGATTTCTAAGTCTTACACTGCTCAACATTAAAATAAGGCTGGACCACCAATAAAATGTACTCTTTTTTTATATTTGTTCGACATAGTCTTATGTACTGGAGGGAATCGTTGTTACATATCCATGCACACCTGGATATTGACAAAGGAAGTTAAGGCCAATCCTAGCCCAGGATCTCCCCCAGCCCTTCATCCATTCCTGGAAAATGTGCTAGAAGAGCACCCCATGCCAGCAGAGCTTGCAGAGGCCGCACTTTCCAAAGGAGGAAACACACACTGAATGCAGAAGCCCAGGCCTCTAACAAGACTGTACTGACTCCGGGAGCTCCTGGCTCTTTCTGCAATCCTGGAATAAATGGACAATCATTCTGGAGGATAACAGCAAACTTCTTTTGCAATTTTCAGACTATTAAAGACAGAGATTTACATTAAAAGCAGCTATCCGTGAACTGCTGCAAAATAATACCACACATGGCACAAATGTTTAGAAGTGCACAGGTACACACACACACACAGAGTTTCAGACAGGCCCAAGCAGTATCTTAACCAAAATTACTTTTCTCCTAAATTCCTTTACTACAAATTCAAAAGTGTAGGCATGTAGGAATAAAGATAAATTGGATCAGCAAATTTTGAAAAAAATAAAGAAAGGAATATTGGAAATAAACTTACACATAAGAAATGTTATGATTTATAAATAGGTGAATATTGTGTAAAAAAGCAAATAAAAAATAACCGCTAAAATCTTCAGAGTGCTGTACACATCTCGATGTCAAAGCAAAGGATTTTTGAAGGAATGTCAGCACAAGAAAATGACCATTAGATTGAATGATCTTAAAAAAGAATACACACATAAATAATGAAGTCCAAACAAAATTAAATTCCCCAGAAGTAGTGAAAACGAACATTAAACAAAACTATTAACAATAGAGGTACTTTCTAACTGTAAAAATAAAAATAAAAGGATTTCTACAGGCCTTAAAAGAATTATTCATTTATATATAATTATTGAATAGTTAGTTGATAGTGTATATCAATAACTGTTGAATTATATTGATATTATGTATCAATAATTTTTTGAGGCATGTACAAATCCTTTTATTTTTCTTCTTAGAGTTACAATGTTACCTTTATTGTGTTTAGTTTGCATTTATTATCCAAACTTTGTAAAGAACTCAAAAAACTTGATAACAAAAACACAATCAATTTAAGCAATAAATGGGTCAGAGAACTAAACAGAAACTTATCAACAGATAAAATTAAGCAAGCCAATGAATACATCAGAAAGTGTTCTAAATGATTAGTAACCAGAGAAATGGAACTCAAAACTACATTAATATTGTGGAAAATTCACAATCTTATATATGTACATATTTATAGTTTTTAGGTATATAATATAGAAGAATCAAGAGACTGGGGCATGGGTGATGTGAGGGTAACTATGGTTAAGGATCAAATGCATATTATATTGTTACTTTATGCACATTTATGATTGTACAACAACTCAAATCTTAATAAAAATATAACTATGCACACAAATAATTATTAAACTTTAAAGAGTTAGTGCCAAAAATATGTCTAATTATTTACTAATTTTACATTTATCACATATTAATATAAAAATGTTTCATGTTAAGTTAAACAAATTATTATATTTTGAAAAAAAGAAGAAAAAACTACATTAAGATTTCACCTCATTCCAGTTATACTGGCAAAGATGAATAATGTAAACAATAACAAATGCTGGAGGGGTTGTAGGGAGATAGGAACACTAACACACTGTTGGTGGAATTGCAGACTAGTCCAACTGCTCTGGAAAGCAGTGTGGAGACTCCTAAGGAAATTAGGGTTGCATCCACCATATGACCCAGCTATCCCTCTTCTGGGGATTTTCCCAGAGTAGTTAGAATCAGCTCATTACTGCAACACAGCAAAATCCATATTCATAGTAGCTCAATTTACAATAGCTAAATTATGGAACCAACCCATATGCCCTTCACTAGATGAATGGATCCAAAAGCTCTGGTTTATATATACAATGGAGTTTTACTCTGCTGTTAAAAACAATGATATTGCAGTCTTTGAAGGTAAATAGATGGCAATGGAAAATATCTTGCTGAGCAAAATTAGCCAAACCCAGAGACTAAAGGGCCAAAGGTTTTCCCTCATTGTGGAGGCTGCTACCAAACCCAGGCTTGGATTAAAAGCTATCAGACTTGTGTGTTAGACCCAGCAAAGGCATAGCAACACATAATCTAGGGGAACTGTAGACATATGTGGGGGGAAGGAATAGAGGGGGCAGGAGAGAGAGGGAGGAGAGGGAGTGATCTGGGGTGAAAAATCAACAATGTAGCATAATTTTTACACCCCTGAGAAGTCAAATAAATCTAATGCAATCATTTAATTCTGGAAAAAAATATATATAGTCATTTATATTTCTTATAGGGGCATAATATAGAAAAATCAGGAGACCAGAATGTGGCAATGTGAGGGTAATAATGGTTTAGGATTAAATGCATATTATATTGTTACTTACACGCAATTATAACTGTACAACAACTTAATTGCTTAATAAAATTTTAAAAAATGATTATTGAAATTTAATACCTTTCACAATAGGAAAAAACAGCACATATTTGTAAAACAATTATCTGTGATTATAAAAATATTTTACAGAGTAAAATACATTCTAATATTAAACATTTAATAATTTAATATTTAAAATTAAAGCTGAAATAGAACACATTCTCATAACAATTCTAACAAATCTGTAATTAGAAAAATAATTTCAATTATATGGATCATAGAGCAAAAATCTAAATATGTGATGGATTGAAAGCTACATATGAAACAAAAATTCCTGAAAATGTTGGAAGTAGAAAACATTGATATTTCAATATCAAACAAGTATACTAATAACAGGAAAATTGAATGATGATATTAACTTCAGAGACCTAAAAATCTAGGACAAGTCATTAAATAAGAAAAAGAAGAAGCCCATAATTATTGAAATCCATAATGAATAACTTGTAGTCATGAATATGCATGTACAAAATATCACAGCATTAACTTTCATGAAGCAAAATCTACAGAGAATAAAGAAAATTTTATCCTTCAGCTCTTTCAGCTCATGAAAATGCAGAGAAAATATTAAGGAATAATTCTGAGAATCTAGTCAATGAAATAAATAAGTGGATATAATTACTATGAATAAAAGGCTTAGCATAGTAAACAACTTCTTTCCAAATGCTGATGCAATAAGCATAACTTAGGAGTATATGTGTGTATTAACAACCATAAAGAAAACATACAGTGTTAAATTGAGTAGACAAAACTTCCATAATTAACATATTAATATTTTTAAAAATATTTAAGAAACACACACAAACTTGCACACACAAATGTATACACATAACTCTCACAGAAATATTAAATTACAGAAACAAACAAATTTCTTTTTTTTTCATAAAGAGAGAGGGACACTGAGAGAGACAGAGAAAGAGAGAAACAACTTCATTTAGTTTTTCACATGGCTTTAGTTGCTCCAACACTTAGTTGTGTACTTGGTGCTGGGGTTTGAACCCAGGTCCTTGTGCTTGCCAGGCAAGCGCTGAAACCTCTGAGCCACCACTCCAGTCCCCAGAAACAAATTTCTAAATAAAAAAATTTTAAAAAACAAAGTAAAAAGAGAAAGTGTAGAATATTTTAACATAGTTGACATAATATTACTGCATGCATGAACACACAAGAAAAAACATGCACATAAATATTTGTACTAAAGACAAAATAAAACTGAATGAAATAACATTCTAAAAGTTTATGTGGCAAAAGTGCAAACACATTTGTCAAACAATATAAAACATAAATTGATAAAGGTTGAATCATAGATTGTGCTAGTGTTTCATTGCTGTGACTAAAATACCTGACACAGCAGTTTAGAGAAGACAGTTATTTGGTTATGCAGTTTAAGAGATTTGGTCCGTGGCCAGCTAGCTCCATTGGTACTGTGGTGAGACAGAAAATCATGGCAGGATGATGTGGTGGAGAAGAGGGGCTCAGTTTATGGCAGCTGGGAATCAGAGAGAGAGAACAAGAGAAGCCAGGGATAAGAACGAGTTAAGGTCCATACCCCCAGGGTCCTACCTCTTCCAGCCACACACCCCTGCCTACAGTGACCAGTTGGTACTCAGCAAAGTGGAGGAACCCACTGATGACATCCCAGCTCTCATAATCTGATCATTTCACCTCTGAACATGACTGCATCATCTAACGCATGAGCCCTTTGGGGGAAATTTTAGATCCAAACCATGACATAAATGATGAATTAAAATCTAAATATAATGAGATGTTTTGGAAGAAGGAAAACAAAGCAATAAAACAATCTGTGATTAGCTAATAAAATCTAAGACATCAGAAAAGAAGTGAGTAAAACCACAGCATGTGAAAACCAGAACCGGATGTTAGGAGTGGAGCTGAATCCTTCAATTTCATGGGAATTAATATGTCCAACTACCAAAACGAACAATTTTAAAGGAACATAAGTTGCTTAAATTTGACATTAGAAAAGTATAAATTGTAAACAAAAGTTTTACCACACTATAAAGGAAGAAAAGCTTACTTAAAATGTATGAAAATAATCAATTCTTTCTAAAGAAATGTTACAGAATAATAAAAGTGGAAATTGATATGTTACATTCATTTTCTATTGCTAATTAGCAAGTCCTTAAAAATTACCTCTGTCTTCTTAAGATCTGTTCCAGCACTATGTAAAATATTTTATAAGGTAGATATATTTATATGATTGACATTTAAATGTACAGTTTATGAATTTTTACTATTATCACAGATATAAAAATGTTCTTCGTATCTATTAGAAAGTCTACTAAACATAATTGACTTCTTTACATATTAAAATAAACAGTATTTATAATTATAGTACATTACCAAAAGTGTTTTGAAAAAACAAATTTGCTTTCTTTCTGGTTCTACATATTACTTTTCTATTCTTCAAATATATATTAGATTGTGTGTATTAATATTGAAAATAAAGCTTGATGAATACACAAGACGTAGCACTATATCATTGTACTAATATAATGCATGAGATCTTTGTGGAAAGTCATCAAGCTCCTGTACTGGACTCACCAGAGTAGAAGAAACACAGAATCTGGGGGAACCATGGATATAGGTGGGGAGGGGAGAGGGAGGGAAAATATAAGAAACAATCTATGGGGGAAATCAACAATGTAGATTACTCCCCTCCCTCCAGAAGCCAAATAATACTTATGCAATCATTTAATTCTGGAAAATGCCCAATTATATAGATATATAATGCATATATATATATATTTATAACTATTTATATTTATGTATAAATGCTATAGGAGTAAATATAGAAGAATCAAGAGACTGGGATGTGGGTGACATGGGGTGATTCTGATTTAGGATCAGAAGCATATCATGTTGTTTCTGCATATGCATTTATGATTATACAACAACATAACTCCTCAATAAAAATTTTTTTAAAGTACCAAAAACAAAGTCTCTGTCTTACTGTCCATAGGTAAGGCAATACCTCATGCTGGTTTATGCTTGTCATGAATGCTAATGGATTTATTTTCCAAAATGACCATTAGCTATGTACTACAGTATTAGAAATGTGTCTAGAACTGAATCTGGTGTCAGGGGATGTATCAAAATATACTTCTTTTTGTAAAGTAGTAAATCACTACTGATGCCCACCGTTTTCTCCTTACCTGTATTAACTAGGTGAAGGATGAACCATCTAAAATGTACTTGGATGCTTACCATGTCCACCAGCAAGGCAAATAAGCAGCAGCAATCACACACAGATAATACATCATGTGATTACACAGGTAATGTGTTCACGAATACAAATTATGAAATGTTTTACTTTAAAGGTATTTTATTTTGTTTTTAAAATTTCTGTATAATGCTTCTTTAATGGGTGATGATAAATTTTCTAGTTTTCAAATTACAAAACTAAATGAAACACTGATCTTTCTTTTCTTTCTCTGTTGAAGTCCCTCTGATTTATGATACATTAGAGGGGAAACAATGAGGAATTTGAGGACCATGCAGAAGATAAGGAGTTTCTTCTTTTCTGTGAGAACAGGAGCCTAGGGCACCTTTTATTAACATGGTATGTTTTTCTTCAATCATTATGCATTTCTTCTGTCTTTATAATAAGGCTGCATACTTTTTAATTTTGGAGGAAATACAATTATAAAAATACCTAATTGAAATTTGTTTGTAATAACCATGTAATGTGTTGACATCAGAACTCTTTTCCTAACTATCTATGTTTCCCGCACATGGAGAACCTGGTCTATTGCTCACTGGTCATCCGCACAGCGCATGGGCAGCTCCACGCACAGATCTGGCTTTCTACAGAGCCCGTCCGCTCCTTTCTTAGGTGTTTACTTGCTTCTTTACGCCTGCTGATGTTTTGCCTCTCATAAATTCTACTTTGTCTTAGTCTTCCCTATGGTAAACTTCAAGCTCTTGAAGGAAGATATTATGGCAAAATTCATAAGTGTGTTTTCTGAACAAATATATTTCTGCTATTTATTTCTTAGTTATGTTTAATTAAGAGCACCCAATATCATTCTGGATTCCCTTCAATACAATTTATTTTATTTTCATTTACTTATTTATTCATTTTACTGGGGAATGAACCCAGGAGCTCTTTAACCATTGAGGCCTATCCCCAGTCATTTTTTTTGTTTTTCTAATTTTGAGACAGGGTGTCCCTAAGTTGCTTAAGTCCTCACAAACTTGCTGAGGCTGGCCTTGAACTTTTATCCTCCTGTCTCAGCCTCCTTAGTTGCTGGGATTACAGGTACGTGCCACAGGTCACAGTTTCTGCAAAATAATTAATAAACATTTATAATGAGACATATGACTTAGAATAATAAAATATTCTAGTCACAATATGACAAGTAATACTTCAGTTTTTGTCAATAGATGTGTGTTATGGTTTGAATGTAAGGTGTCTGTAAAAAGCTCAATGTGTAAGGATAAAAGCCTTAACCCAATCAATGAGTTAATCACCTGATAGGGATTAATTGGGTAGAAATTGCAGGCTGGTAGGACGTTCAGCCATGCCTTCTGCCACGCAGGTCAGTCTCACCTCACAGATTAAGACCTCTGAAACGCTGAGTCCTCAAATAGACTTTCCCTCCTAAAATTGTTCTCATTAGGTCTTTTAGTGGCAACAACAAAAACAGCTGACTAAAACAGAAATTGGTACTGAGAAGTGGGGTCGTTGCTGTGACTAACCTGACCATGTGATTCAGAAGCCTTTGGACTTTTTTGGAATTCAAGGGAGGAATTTTCGATGTTTAGCTGTGCAAGCTGGAAACAGTCCACTGTTGTAAGAGGAGCTTAAGGGTGATTCTGGCAGGAGCTCAGAAGACCAGAATGCTGATAAGACTGTGCACAGCCCAGACAAGGCTCCTGAGGGTCCCTAGGAAAAGACCCTATTGGAAATTGGACTGCAGACTATTTGTGTACGTTCTGGCTAAGAGTGCATTTGCCAGTGTCCTGAGACTTTCTGTGAAACTAATTTAAAGAGCAACGGGCTTCTTAATCTGGTGCAAGAAAGTTTATGCGCCATAGCATTTAGGTGGTGGCATTGGTATTGCTGGCAGCTTTTTTAGTCAAGTTTAAGGTGATATTCAGGACCAGAAATCAGAGCAGAAAGATTTGAAGAACTTAGACTGTGAAAGAAGGGAGTAAAACTGGTGCTGAGGAAGTTGTGGTTAAAGTAGGTGAAATGATTGAGTTATAAGGGCCTTTATCCAATCAGGGAATTAATCTCCGGATAGGGATTAATTGGGTTGCCTCTGTAGGCTGGCAGGGTGTGGCTGGGGGTGGTGGGCCATTGGGGAGCACGTCTTTGTAGTATAAATTCTGTATCTGGTGTGGAGTGTCTTTCCCTCTGGTCCCCGGAGCCAGACCTTCTGCCATGCTGTTTAGCCTAACCTCAAGCCCCACGACATGCCGCCTGCCTTCTGTGGACTAAGACCTCTGAAACTGTACGCCCTTAAATAATCTTTTCCTCCTAAAATTGTTCTTGCCAGGTCTTTTGATCACAGCAATGAAAAAGCCGACTAGAACAATGTGGAAAACACCTATCTCTCTACAAGTAATTGAGAGATTTTTAATAAAGACAGGTAAGTGTTTTGAAAAAATAAAAAAAAAAACATCAGATGAACCTGTGATAATGTATCCTGTAATCTGTTTTGGAGGCAACTATGGAAAAGAATGCGCATCTCTTTCAACTTTGATCTTGCTAAAGCTCTGACTCTGAAAATAACAACATAGCTTTGTTTCTAAGGGAGGAAAGAATTCATTAGAAAATATGAAACAGGATGAAATGAACATGTTCAATTCAATTTTCCCCATTAGTACTAGGGATTGAATTTAGAGACACTTAATCTCTAAGCCATATCGTCAGACCTTTTTTAATTTTTTTATAATTTTAAAACAAGATGTTACCAAGTTGCTTAGGGCCTCCCTAAGTTGCTGAGGCTGGCTTTGAATCTGCAACTTTCTTGCCCCTCTCTCAAGCCACTGGGGTTAGAGGCATGTGCCACCACATCTGGGAACATACACCACTTTATTAAAGGTTATTTGATTATAAGATAAAGGTTCCTTATGCTTAGCTGATAATATTTCACATTATTTGATATAATATGAATCAAGCCTGTGCATTATCAGTACATGAAGCAACAGATTTATAGGATAAAAGTTAGTATTTTGTAAAATGCTAAATACAACTTCTGGAATATACAATGTGAGTCAAAATGGAATTATCTAGGAAGAAAAAATTCTGCATCTGGGGTCCAGTGATTCTCTATGGTTTTCGTAGAATCCAGTTGGGCTTTCCATTTCAAATGAGGAGGGGGGAATGCAGTTTCTTTTCGATTTATTTTTAACCAAAATTTAGCATCTACTTTTAGTTTGAATGAAATTATGAAATCTCATTAGGATCAGTAGTAACTCTGAATTGCCATTCATAGAACCATAGGATTTTCTATCACGTAAGATGTATTATGTATATACAAAAAACACACATCACTGCTTTCAAACTGTGATAATATTTTGTTTAATTAATATAATAAAGAATTAGACATTTCTATATAGCTCATTTTAAAAAATAACAAACTGGTAACTATATAATTGGCTTCCACTAAAATACCATGTATTTCTGTGTGTGTATTTATTCTCTTCATGATTTTGAATAAAAGTCAATGGCTTCACTGGACGTTCAATGTTCCAGGCATATGAAGCTCAGGAATCCTTCATGTGAACTTCTTAACTCCTTGTATACAACAAGTGCATTTAGACCCAGATTCTACATATTGCACACAACCTATTTGAGATATCATTTTCCACAGTACTTAATCTGATACAAATTTATTTTCTTCAACCTTCAAAATCATGCAAAGTGAAAGAGAAAGTGATCAAATATGCACATCTACTTGCAACCTTAAAAAATCTTTAGAGTCCATTTGAAAGTAGTTTAGATTCACTGCAAAATTGATAAGAACACAGAGTTTCCAGTTCAGCACCTGCCCCACACAGGCACAGACCCCCACTACCAACATCCTCCAGGGTAGTGGTCTATTTGTTATGCATATGAGCTTACCGTGACGTATCACCCCAAGTCCATAGTTTAAACTGCAGTGTCTTTTACTTTAAGTTCTCTGGGTATTGAGAATTATAAGAAAACATACATCCACCATTGAAGTATTGCTGTCATTTGTCCCCTCCAAGGCTCATATTGAAGTTTGTTATTGTAGCAGTATCCTGAGGTAGGTGTTTAGAAGATGAGGAGTTTATGAAAGCTCCTTACTGAAGGATGTGTTCTGCCTGCTCAGTTTTACCTTTCACCTTTCATCATGGGGGACCTTCACCAGATGCAGCCCCTCCGTTTTGGACTTCTGCCTTCAGAACAAAGTGAAAAATTAGAGCACTCCTGCTGACCCTTGTCTGGTGTTATTCCTGTAAGGTACATCCTAGAAACATCCAGAGAAGAAGACTGTCAGACTTTTAAATTATTATATGAATGGGGTAAAACATAATTGAAAAGAATTAAGGATTAACTTTTTTTGTCTCTTTCATCAGCCTTTTTAAGCCTAATGATAAGCCAAAGAAAATATCAGCACTTACAGACTACACCCACATGTGACAACTTAACACAAAAGCCCCTTGAAGTGTATGTATTGAATATTTCCCTTGATAAATTAGATGTGAGAGAACTCATTAATATGAAGAATTGTTTGGGAGTTAGGATAGTGCTAATGTATCATGAGTGATTTTCCTACCTGATGCAATTTCATGGGTAGCATGGGATTTAAATCACAAATATAGGGCTGGAGTGGTGGCTCGGTGGTTACAGAGCTTTCCTGTCATGTGCAAGGACACAAGTTCACACCCCAGCACCACTTACAACCAAGTGTCAGAACAACAATAAATCACAAATAAATCCCCAAGCCGATAGGTATGTTAGGATACTTGCCTGCATTCTTACTGATCTTCCTTGCTTTTCTCATGCATATAAAGCCTCTTAAAGAATTTTGTAGTTTCCTTGAAATTGGTATGTATATGCATTTTAGTCCTTCTGTTTCTGCAATTTCTATAAGAGCAAGATAATGAATTGTTACTCTTTCATTATATAGCTAGGAGTTAATAATAATAGTACATCAATACTATTTCCAAAATATGCACAAATTTCCTGTGATTTTTAATATTTTAATTGCATATGTTATTAAGGGAAGTAATTTCACCATATAATTCTAATAACATGTACTTAGATGAAACTTTCTCCTCAAACATTAAAGGGTAAAATAAAACCGTGGTAAATTCCTAGTTTATACATTCCTGACTCTAAAAGAAATGATAACACCTAAGGGAAAATTATTACTGAATTTGGTTGCAGCCCAAAATCTTTTTAACCTGTGTTGGCAACTTGGGAAAGGAGAAAACAGAAAATATGTGTTCAGTAAGGAGCCCCACTGCCTGTAATCACATCCATACCAAGCATATCAAAAGGGAAAATCACAAAATGAAAACATGAAAAGGAGAACTTTCACAACTGAAGAATCATGTTTTGTTAACTCATATTGGCAGAAGACAAAAACAAAACCAAAGCAAAGCATAAGTATATGTGCACACTGACTGTCTGCAGAATTTAAAAAGGAAGTAAAAAAATCTAGATTCTGCTGAACTGCCCAACAGAAATTCTCAAACTAGAGATTTTGAATCCATTGTGTTTGCTTGGTATGTGTACATAGCCCTATTTAATAAATTATTTGCTTAAATCTGGACATAAGATTTAGCTCAATAAATCAAATTGAAGTAATACGAAATTTTGGTATAGTATAAATTCTTAGAATACCATATTGGAGTAGCCTTAAATAAAAATGCTGCACCTAATCACTTACAACTCTCATGCTCATTCATGTTGGTCCACTTGCAGAATCCAAGTTTAAAAAGTTAATGAAGAACTGAGGAACGCATTGGTGAAGGGAAAACCGTTATATTAAAAAAGTTGTTGTAGAGTTTATTCTATTTACACCTGGGAGTGTGGTTTGGAGGTACTTACTTTGGAAAGGGCTCCCTTGTTCTAGTGATGATAATTATATTCTAGGGTGGAGGAGGTCAAGTTGCAACAGTATTTTCCATTGTCAAAGTGAGTGATAGTGATCATTACAGTAGACAGAAGGTCCAAACTGCTAACTGCAGCAGTCTGACCCACAGTAGTTTTCACAGAAAATACATTGTGAAAACCTTGGAGGAAAAAAAATGATCTCCCATCAGAAATTCAACTTATTATGCATTAAACAATACAAATACAGGTCTGGTGAATACAGACTTGAGCCTTGACACTCCAAAATAGAGACGAATTGTATGTAAACAAACCCCTTGACTTGTATCAGTTGAAAATCATAAAGGGGGAAGTAAAGAAGAATCAAAAGACTCAAGGGTGGGTGATATAGGGGTGACTCTGGATTAAAATCAAATGCATGTCATATTGTACAACAATTCAACTCCTTAAAAGAAACAGAAAATCACAGAGCTCTCTGAGTAAAAGTAATAAAATAATTTGCAGATTAATCTGTAGTAACTCATGCGACTACTGCTCTAAACCTGCCCCAAATAATCAGCAGCTACTTATGTGTATGTGTGCATATGTAAGCGTACACACACACACACACACACACACGTGTGTGTGTGTGTGTGTGTGTGTGTGTGTGAGGTAACTACATGGAGGAAAGAAAAATGGATAGCTTTGATGGGAATTATCACGTATGGGACATAACCTAATGCCTTTTACTTTAAATCAGACTGTTTTCTTCCTCAGGGCTGGATCTTCTAAACATCAAAATAAAAAGTCTGGCATCACTTCCTTTGTCTGATATCCCCAGTAAGATCACAAATGCATTCTATCATTTAGGATATAAATCTGTAGGAGATTTGTTTAGTACCAGGCAACTGATGTAGGTCTATGAGAATTTGTTTGCCAGTGTTGAGAGAGAGAGAGAGAGAGACTGTTGGCTTTTTCATCAAAATTTCATAATGATATGGAGCAGTGTGAGGAAAATGAACATATAGACCACATTCTCTTCCAATCCATAACCAGATGTTTTGCTCAATTTTAAATTTTTATTATTTTATTTTATTAGATGTTTCTATTAGTGTATTTTAGCTGTCCATTATTGCAGGATTCCTTTTAACATATTCATGCATACATGACATGTTTTGCTCCATTTCAAACCCTGGTACTTCCTCTTTCCCTCCACTCCTCCCTCCTACTGTTTTCCTTCCTCTATTCTCTTGGTCTTCCTTCTATGTATTGCTTTTTAAATTGTTGCTTTATACATGTATATAAAGGTGTAATTCACTGTGCTTTATTCGTACATGTGCATAGCACACTTTGGTCCATTTCATTCCCAGTTCCTCATTTTTCCTGTCCATCCTCCCTCCCCCTCAATCTGCTTCCTCCTCTTAGCTGATCTCCCATCTGTTTTCATGGGATTCCCCTCTTCCCTTATTTCACTCTCTCTTCTGCATATTACATAAACATGAAACATTTGACTCTCTGAGTCTGACTTTTTTCACTTAGCATGTTGTACTCCAGTTCCATCCATTTAGAAGCAAATGCCAGAATGTGATTCTGTGTCAGAATACTCCACTGTGTATCTATACCACATTATCTTTATCCAGATGTCTGTTGACACACCTGGGTTGATTCCATAACTTGGTCATTGTAAATTACACTGCTTTAAACGATATGCCTGTATCAGTGTAGTATGTTGATATTAGTGTCTTTGGATGAATAACAAGGAGTGAGATAGTTGGGTCGTGTGGGGATTCCATTTTCCATACAAGAAAATTTGAAACACAGAATGATCTTCAGACCTTACACCCACGCTCTGTTTAAAAACCACATATGCCAAATACACACAGTGTTTTGAGGAAGCTCCATACTGCTTTCCAAAATGGTTGTACTAACTTAGAGTCCCACCAACAATGTGTAAGTGTACCTTGTCATCCATATCATC
>PVKS010003590.1:0-42199 GCA_004027875.1 Aplodontia rufa
ACACACACACACACACACACACACACACACACCACCCAAGATATACTGGATTACTTACTTTTCCCTTCTACTTCTTCTATACACACAGAGAGACACACATACACACAAACACACACACACTTTTTCTACATCTTCTTGCCTATGCTTTTTTTTTGCTTTTGCTTTGCTTTGATTATTCCCTGTACTGGAACATCCTCCCCACTAGCACTTGCCCCTAACAATTGTGCTATGCTAAAAGAAGAGTTGTTGTCAACTAGATCTGAGCCTGAAACTTTACCAGCTGTGTATAACCTTTATCAAGCTACTTAACCTCTCTGACTTCAGCTTCCTTACAGGTATTTGGATTAAGTACAGTGCATGCACAATGCTTAGCACAATATCTAGCTCATACAAAGCAATTTATAAGTCAACTAAACACCTACCTCCCCTTAATTCATACCTCACTCAAATGTTCTCTCTTCCACAAAGCCTTTTGTGATGGTGAATATCAATTCCTATTTCCCCCTTTTCAAAACCAGTTTGTACACACAAATATGATAGGTATTCTTAACACACACCATGTTATATTAAGACTTTTTGAATAGATGACTTTATCCCTCATGAAAGAAAAAATATCCTTGGAAAAGTCACCAAAGCAGCACTGTCTCTGTGTGTGTAGTAGGTGATAATTGTCTTTGAACTTTAAAAACTTTTCCCCTTCAACTTTCCACTTTCAAAAATAAACTAAATACCAATTCTAACAATAGTTTATATTTATTAAGCACTGTGTTCCTATACAAAACATTCCTTTCTTCTGAACCTTCCTATTATTTCCCACAGCCTTTCTCAGCTGATGCTATTATTTCCTGTTTTATAAAATCCAGAAGACAAATCTACAAGCTCCTAACCTAGGATCCACAGACTATACACTATACCACAGTGTATCCATACAGTCTATCTTCCCTTCTGTTACTATTGATCAAAATCTTGTGCTTCTATCAAAAGCCAGCTCCTCTACTTGAGCAGGTTATCTATGCTCTCTTGACCACTCAAGGATATCATTCCATTACCAATTGTTTTTATTCTCCTTTCAATTACTCCCATCAGCACAAAAATAAACTAAACCATCAGTGTCTTTTAAAATGTTCCTTAACTCTTCATTTCTTTCCAATTATAGTCCCCATTTATCTGTTCCCCTTTGTTAGCAAAACTCTATGAAATATTTACAATCCCCATTCCCTTTCCTTTTATTCTGTTTTGATACCACCTTAGGCTTTCTTATAATTTCATTGAAACAACTCTTATTAATGACACCAATCCTCTCCATATTAACAGATCCAAAGGTCAACTCTCAGTCATCTCACATGATTGATCAATAGCATTTAATATTGTTGCACTCCTGAAATCACTTTCTTCAACAGACCTCTAAGCCACATTTCTCTTTGGATATAAAGCACCTCAAACTTACCAAAACAACTCCTGATCTTATCCACCCACCCTCAATCTGCTTCTGCAATATTCTCATTTGCCCATCTTTCCAATCACTTGGGACCAAATCCTTTGAATTATCATTGATTCTTCTCTTTTAATTCCACACATCTAATCCATCAGTGAATCCTGTGGGCCCTAGCATAAAGTGATACACAAAATTCCATCACTTCTCACCACTTCCAGTACTCCAAAACTGGTCAAACCTCCATCATCTGTCCCCTACACTATTGCAATAATCCTTTACAAGTCTACATGCTCTCCCCTTTGCCATCTCACATTCTTTTCTAAACATAGCATCTAGAAAGATCTTTAAGTCATATATTAGATTATATCACTCCTCAACTCAAATACTCCAGTGATGCCCTGTCCCACCAAAACAAATCCACCTCTCTGGCCTCAGCTCTTATACCTCTCCACTTGACCAATCTATTCCAACCATAGTTGTCTCTGCTTTTTCTCATATATCCCAAGAACTCTTCTACATCATGGACTTTCTATTTGCTATTCTGTTTAAAACACTCTTCTGGAACTTAGATATCCATAGAGCTTGCTCATTCACTTCATTCCTATCTCTATTCCTGTATCACCTTAGCAGTGAAGAAAATTTCAAGCTAGATCCCTTAAAAGAAACGAGAAGCTCAATTAGCCAATAATGGATGAAGAAGGACATTGTGTAGTTAGTTATCTTTTACATAAGAAAGTTAAAATTATAAAACTGAGGGGCTGGAGCGGCGGCTTGGTAGTTACAGCACTTGCCCAGCATGCGTAAGTACATGGGTTCAAACCCCAGCATCCACATGCACAGCTAAGTGTCAGAGCAATGAAAGCTGTGAGAAAAACTCAATAAAAATTGATTGTCTCTGTCTCTGTCTCTGTCTCTCTCTCTCTCTCTCTCTCTGTCCTTCTCTCTTAAAAAATTAGATAGATAGATAGGTAGGCAGGCTGGAGGTAGAACAAGATGACCAAGTAAGATCCTGTAGTGATTGTCTCCCTATGGGCATACCAAATTGACCATACCAAATTGAACAGCTAGTCACACATCAAACTACCTTCATAGGAACTAAAGAAATTGCATAAGAGATCATAGTTCTGCTTTTAATATAACAAAACAACAAAACTATTGAAGAAGGCGGAGAGCCAGCAACCGCCCACCCCCTCAACTCCAAACAGCTGGAAATGGAAAGAGATGCCTCCTGTTTCAGGATGGGAGAATTAGTCCTGCTTTAGACTTGAACTTGGTACCAGGTCTTCCATAGTGAGGCCAGACCCCCACAACCCCTACCACCACACTAATAGATGTGACACGAGCCACTAAAACTGCTATATCCCTTCTCCAACCTCCAACTGCAGAGCTATGAGCAAGATTTCAACCTTTGGGGAACAGGAATGGAAAGCTAACAAAGTATTTTGTATTGGAACCCCATGCCAGGCCCACTACAATGAGATAAAGCACCTGTTAGAAATTAAAGGCCCTGTGGAGACCTGTGCACAAAGTATAACTGACTTGAGTGTCAACCTGCATCATCTCCAGCCTTGGCGTGGGCCTGGATACATTCACCTGCCTCCCAAATCTATGCAGATCCCTGTAGCTGTGAAACTCAGATGTAGCCCTGCTTAGCATTAGCCTTGGTGTTGAAGGAACTCTCTGTCACCCACCCCCAAGCCCTGAGCAGCACAGTTATCTCCAGGTCATTGCTCGCAGATGGGATTCTAGAACTGCCCCACCACTGAGAAGAGATCTAAGCCAGGTGGGTGAATTCCTGTTTTGGCTTGCATCACCAACACCTGCAACACTAGCCCTAGTGCCTGGCTGAAACTGCAGGTTTTTGCACCATGAGATTAATGTCCAACCCATATAATTGTAAGCCTAACTAGCCAAGGGACTGCCTTCACCAGCACTACCTCAATCTCAGGCAGCATAATGTGCTACAAAAAGTTATTTGCTGGGGGCAGTAAAGGGTAGTAAGCACAAGATTTTGCTCTGAACCTTAGTGCTTGGTTGGTTAAACCAAACACTAGGTAAAGTCTGATAGCCCTCATTTCCAGTTCTGCCTGCAGATGGAGGCTCTGAATGTGAACCATTGCCAGGCGAAGACCCTGGTTTACCAGATTTCTGTTCCAGCTAGCATTACCCATGACTGGTTGCAGCACTCTTTGGTCATGAGTCCACCTAAACACACAAGTAGGCCTTGACCAGTGTGTATTGGTCTTGGTGGGCTGTGGGCTAAGAATGTGACACAGCTTGGTGGCAACAGGTGTGACACAGGAACTAGAGTTGGTCCATCCACAGTGGTGCTGCCAAAGGCAGGCATAATTCTGCAATTCCTGACCATAGGCCAATAACAGTATACAAGGTATCTGGGCCTAACCTGATCCCAGTAAGACTTTTATAGGGGAAGACTACTCTTTCAAGGCTCTCTCCTGTTTCTTTCTGAACAATACCTCAAAGTGTATCTGGAACAAACCTGGGCTTGCATTGCCCTGTAATCTCGAAATAGCAACAACACACCAATAGTAACTCCTGGCAAATTTGGACCTGGGGACCATACAGTGCTAAAATAGTGGAAGTGACTAACTACAGGTTCACAGAAAATAAGTAGCCTACTTAGAATTTCTGGAAATACAGGAACAAACCAAGTCAGATTAGGAATACTGGAAGAAATACCTAATTCTTCAATGCCCAAATGATATCATATGCCAAGAACCCATCAAGAGCTTTCAGGAAACCATGACATCACCTAATATTCAAAATTAGATGCCAGAAACTGAATAGGTAGTAATCATGTAAGAGAACTGTAAGAAAATTTAAAAGATCTATTTTAAGGAATCTCAATAAGCTTGAAGAAAATACACAGAAATATTTCAATATTCTACCCCTAACCGAAGAATGTAACAAAAAGATGAAAGTGTTTTTAAAAATCAAATCAAATCTCAAATAGAAACACCATAAATAATGGGCAAGGAATTTGAGGGACTTTTAATTAAGAACAAAACTCCTGGGGCTGGAGCAGTGGCTCAGCAGTTTCAGCACTTGCCTGGCAAGCACGAGGACCCAGGTTCAAACCCCAGCACTACGTACACAACTGAGTGTTGGAGCAACTAAGGCCATGTGAAAAACTAAATAAAGTTGTTTCTCTCTCTCTCTCTCTCACTGTCCCTCTCTCTTTAAAAAAGAAAAAAAAAAAAAAGAACAAAACTCCTTCTGCTGAGAACTGAAGCTAAAGGGCTCTGGTCCACACACTGGCAGGTGCCAATGAAGCTGGAGCAGGGAAATGGATCCCCTGTCCCCATCCTAACACAGAAAAACTAAATCTGTATGTGTATATTTCCTACTTTTTTTTTTTCATTTTGCCCTTCCTTGGGCCAACTAAATCTACATATGTAGATCACCTGGCTTTAGTGTCTATAAACTGTAACTGATTCTGTAGGAGGCAGGCTATGGTGGGGAGAAGCAGTCTAGCTGATCAAACTTCATAAAGTTCACTATTTGTTTTTTCCATCTTTTGTCTATTTCTTACATGGGCAAGTGGCCCAGGTCAGGGAACCAGGATCCAGACATGGTTCCTAGGCTAGGCTGCTAGTAACAGAATCAAATCACACTGCTAGAGTAATTCCCTCAATCACAGAGAAATACTATTAGAAAAAGAAAAAAGAAAGAAAGGAAGGAAGAAACTATAACAAAACTACATCAGTAATCCCAGTGGCTCCGGAGGCTGAGGCAGGAGGATTGCAAATTCAAAGAGAGCCTCAGCAAGTGAGCAAGGTCTACCATAATTTAGTGAAACCCTGTCCCAAAATAAAAAATAAAAATGACTGGGGATGTAGCTTAGTGGTAAAATGACTTTGGATTCAATCCCCAGTGCCAATAAAATAAAAAAAAAATTTAAAAATCTAGAAAACAAGTTGCATATTGGTAACAATAAGTTCTTACCTATCAGAAATTACCTTGAATATAAATGAATTAAATTCTCCAGCTAAAAGACATATGGTGATTGAATGAAAAGAAAAAAAGATTCAACTCTATGTTGTTCACAAAAAACTCACTTCACCTCTAAGCAAACACAGACTGTAAGTGAAGGGATATAATATGATATTTCATGTGACAGGAATCCAAAAGAAACCAGGAGTAACCATACTTAGATAAAATGGACTTTAAAACAAAAGCAATAAAAAGTGACAAGAAAGGTCATTATATAGTTGTCACAGGATCGATTCAACAAGAGGAAACAATAATTCTAAATATCTGTGCCCCCAATATTGGAGTACCCAAATACACAGAGCAAATATTAATAGACCTAAAGAGAAAGTAACTCCAATGAAACAATAGTTAAGGATTTTTCACACCCCACTTTCAGCAATGGGCAGATTATCTAGACAGAAAATCAACAGAGTAGAATTAAAATGCACCCTAGACCAAATAAACAATAATTATCTGCAGAACATTCCCTCCAATAACAGTTGAAGATACATTCTCCTCATTGGCACCTGGAATATTCTTCAGGATAGATAATGTGGTAGTCCACAAAAGAAACTTAAACACATTTTTAAAAATCAAAATCATTTTGAGTGTCTTTTCTGATCACAATGTAAGAAAACTAGAGAAACAATAAGAATAACTTTGGAAACTATACAAATATATGGAATTAAACAATTTGCTTTTGGACAACACATCATTCAAGCAGGAAATTTAAAATTTCTTGAAACAAAGGAAAATGGAGACATAACAAACCAAAACATAGGGGATACATCAAAAACAGTACTAAAAGGACAGTTTATAGCAATAGAAATAGAAAGATCTCAAGTCAACAACCTATTGTTGTATCTCATAAAGCTAGGAAAACAATAGCAAATCAAGTCCAAAATTAGTTAAAGGAAAGAAATAATAAGCAACTAAGCAGAAATAAGTGAAATGGAGACAAAAAAAAAATACTGGAAAAGATCAGTGAAACAAAGAGCAGGTTCTTCAAAGAAGATAAACTAAAATAAAAAAATCCCTTGGCTAAATAAACCAATACAGACTTTAATAAAGAAAATCAAGGGAAGACGGTGGCAGCTGCAGGCACCGAACAGCGCTGCACAAGAAATCTCTCATGAATACGGGACACCAACGGTGGGAAAAGTGCCTTACTGTGAGGTGGGTGAACAGCAAAATTTCTCCCCAAATTCATTACCATCCAAGGAAGTAAGTTTTGTAACATAGGGCAGTAGTGAAGTTGAAAGTTACACTGCCACCACCAGCTACCCAGCCTGCAGACAAGGAATTAGCCCAGAGGAGAGGAACCTGCGCACAATTAACTCAGACACAGCCGTGAGCACTCAGCAGGACCCCTATGCTCCCAGACTGGGTGGCAGTGGCAGCAGCCCTGGGTCTGATTTAATTCACCCAAATTAGAGACCCTAAATCTGATCGCGTGAAGAAGAGGGCAGTACCACCATCATGAAACCTCCCAGAGGGCGGTACAGGACAGTGCTTCAACAAAAGTGAAAACAAAACCTGCAGCTACAGTGCAGATTAGGGAAGTCAGCCTGGAGAAGCAGTTTCAAATCCTCAGTGTTTTGACTGTCTGCCCTGGGGGCTGTGTGGGACTGGCAGACCCACCCTTCTGGTCTTGCCACTCGCATTTGGAGGCTTCCTGCCCACCCCCTTACACACCTGAACTATGGGAGGATTCTGTGACCAAGACTCTGCTCAATAGGACCTAATCACCCAGGGTGGTCTCAGGCTGCAGATCCAACAGACACTGCCTGAAACTCTCAAACAAGGCAGTGGCTAGCGTCAGACTCAGGGACCTAAGAACAAAAGGGGCATCCTGAACTCAGTGCCTTCCTTCACTTTCAGAACCTGATTTCTGTGTACAGACAGGATCCCAAAGGTCCTGG
Source organism: Aplodontia rufa (assembly GCA_004027875.1). Classification (NCBI taxonomy): domain Eukaryota; kingdom Metazoa; phylum Chordata; class Mammalia; order Rodentia; family Aplodontiidae; genus Aplodontia; species Aplodontia rufa. Next base: position 7,351 of record PVKS010003590.1, read on the forward strand.
GCTAAGTGGGACTGGGCTTCCATGACCCCTAGTGGTTGCATTTGAGATTCCACATACACTGGTTTAGCTGAGCTAGTGTCTCCTTTGCACCTGCCTCCCCTTGCTGGGATTGTGACTGCCCCACACATCATCTCTTGGGGCCATTGAGGACCTCAAGACAGCCAAGAGTGGGGCGATAACGATCCCAGGGGAGCTCAGTCCAGACTGGCCACTCTCCTTGGAACAGCAAGAGTCCCTTACAGCTGCACCAGGATCCAAAAACTCCCAGTGACTACTGGGTCCCCAGCTGAAAAGGGAAAGGAGTTTGGGCAGGTGGACACTAAACCATCCAAGAGGGCAACTCAGCTGGTCCTAAAGTCTATTCTCACAGGAAGCAGGGAAGGTGATTGTTTGCAACCTCTATACAGGAGAAAAATACTAGGAGGCCTCCTGGGAATCTCACTGTCAGCTGAGATCACCAAAACTCATTCCCTCAAACAAACTCAACTGGGAAGTGACTCCACTTAGAAGTCGGCTATGAACACATTCCCCCATGGCACATATTGATCTCGGCAGTAATAATTCAGAACCTTCTAAACTCTTTTTTTTTTCTTTTTGATGTTGTTGTTATTGAAATTGGTGTTTCTGGATGTATTTACTTTTGTTTCTTTGTATGTCTGTGTGGTTGGCTTTTACTATCACTGTGACTTCTTGTGTTTGACTGCTATATCCATATCACTGGGGTTCAGCCAGGGGAAGCCTACATGATAGCAAACTAGTCCTCATTCTCCTTGGGCTGAAGAGTCCCCCACTCTCTACTACCCTCTTCTTCCCTTTACTCTGTCAATTCCTAAACTGTATTCTATTCTCTCTCATCCTCCCTCAAAGTCTTTACCCAACTGTCATCCCATTTCTGTCTTTTCCTGATTTTTAGCAGAATTACCTACATCATCTGTACTACCTTGTAGCTCTACATCCTAATTCACAAATTCCACACTAACTTTCTACCTCATTCCCTTTGCTCTCTAGACTTTTTCCTCACTTACAGAGGTCCTGTGAAACTGAAGAGAATGCCTTACTTGAAAACAGGTGTTGGCTTGCTAAGTATAGTGTGAGAGCTCTCATGGAAGAAAAATGCTAATCTGATTGCTCCTATAGGTGCTAATCAACACTGAAATAGCCACAGTTGACAGTCTGTTGTATACATTGACTGCACATATTGACGTCTACCCCCTATCCCCTGAAGTATTGGAAAACCTAAAGGTCCACAATACTTCACTGATTTGGGTACCAGCCATTGAACTGTGCTACCCAAATTATACCTCAGCCCAATTAAGAAAAGATATAAGGGGGCTGGAGTGGTGTCTCAGTGGTTATGGTGCTTGCTCGGCATGTGCAGGTACACAGGTTCAAACTCCAGCACCCACATACACAGCTAAGTGTCAGAGCAATGAAAGCCATATGAGGAACTCAATAAAAAGCAATTCTGTCTCTCTCTTTCTCACTGTCCTTCTCTCTTTAAAAAGAAAGGAGATAAGAAACTCCAATACCATCAACAAAGCCCCCAAGACAATTATTCACTGTTGGTCCTCAAGTCACACTCCCTATAACTGAAAATGAGAAAGAAAGGGAAACAACCCTCCACCTCAACCCCACAGCTCTCCATCCAAGGATTTCATGGTCAGGGTCCTAGATGCAAACTTAAAAAAATTGTATCAACAATATGATTAGTAATTCAATCAAAGATTTGAAAGAAGATTTAAAGAAAGAGATAAGAGCAATTCCAGGAGATGAGAGATCACATATATAAAGAGCTAGACATTCTGAAAAGAGATGTAGCAGAGCTCTTAGAATTGAAAAATGCTGTCAACCAACTCAAAAGCTCATTGGAAGATACTAATACCATAGTAAACTCAATAGAAAATAGAACCTCAGCTCTTGAAGAACAAACATCAGAAAACAAAGACAGGTTGAGAAACATCAAGTTCAAGGAGGACAGACAAGAAAAGAAAGTTATTGTACATGATCAGAACTGCCAAATAGTATTGGATGAGATGAGAAGAAATAAAAGAGTAACTGGGTTTCAAGAAAACACTGAATAACACACAAGGGGCATTAAGAACCTTCTAAGTGAAATTGCCAAGGAGAATTATACCCATATCAGAATTGATCCAGAAAATCAAATTCAACATGCCTATAGGACACCAATCAGACTTAAGCAAATGAGAAACTCACCAAGACACATCATCTTGTGTCCGGTCCCGGCCGGCAGGGACCGGACAAAGCATTCAACTGGACCCATTTGCTCTTAAGTTCTCCAAACACTTTATTTCTCTCTTTACCGCGGCTAAAGGCCTCCAGGCGCTTCCCGCCTTCCCTCTCTTAGAGTCGAGGCCCTTAAGGCATTACATTTAGAGTCAAGGCTATTCACATTCATAGTCCTTGTTTCTACTGCCATACCAGAGTCCTTATTTCTGCAGCCGAGGCTCTTACTGTCTGCATCTTCTACTGCTGCTGATCTCTCTGCCGTCTCTGCTGCTGCTGCCTCTCTGACTCTCTCCGGCAGCAGGCGGTGGTCTCTCAGGCAGCTTTGCTCCTGTCTGCTGCTTGCTGTTTCCATGCTTCTTCTCTGGCTGCTTCAGGACAGGGCTGCTTCCTTGCTCGCTTGCTCGCTTGCTCGCTTGCTCGCTTGCTTCTGGACAGGGTTGCTTCCTCTTTGGCTGCTTTCTCCGTGGGCCGCTTTTTCTACCTGACTAGCTGCTACTCTATTTATCCATTACAACAGCCAATAGGGGTATAGTGAAACACGTTTATCCAATTGTACCAATGAGTGACCAAATAGCTTAGTTCTGCAGTCAGGCATTACGTCACTAAGGAAAATACAAGCCAGCTGGGTCAGAGTTGTTTACCACCAATTCTTCTACAAGCCAGCTGGACCTCATGTTGGGGGATCCCCAACAATCTTGAAAGTGAATAACTGAGGAATAAAGGAGAGAATCCTAAAAGCAGCCAGGAAAAACACCAAATCACATTCAGAGGCAGATAAATTTGCAAAACTATGGATTCTCAGATCCACAATAAAGGCCAGGAGAGCATGGAATGATATTTTTCGAACTCTGAAAGAAAACAATTTGCAACCAAAGATAATATACCCTGAAAAACTCAGCTTTAAATGTGACAGGGAAATTAAATACTTCAACGATAAATTCAAGCTAGCAAGATACATGAACAAAAAGCCTGCACTACAGAAAATTCTCAAGAATATACTTCATTCAAAGGAACACACAACTTCCAAAACGCTTAAACAAAAGAAAGTAAAAAACCACAAATCACACCAAAAGATATTCAAGAATGTGTAAAACACAGCTCTAGTCACAAGATCAGGGACCCATATTCTCATTTCCATTCTAACTCTGAAAGTGAATGGACACAATGCCCCAAACAAAAGACACAGATTGGCTTACTGGATCAAAAGCCAAAACCCAACAATATGCTGCCTACAGGAGACACACCTCACAATCAAAAATAGACACACACTGAAGGTGAAAGTTTGGCAAAAATAGCTACCAGGCTTGTGGCCTGAAAAAGCAAACTGGCATTGTAATCCTATTACCTGATAAAGTTAACTTTGACCATAAACAAGTCAGAAAGGACAAAGAAGGTCACTGTATCATTGTAAAAGGAATAATTCATCAAGAAGACATAACAATAATTAACATTTATGCCCCCAATTACACCCCTCCCAAATATATGGAAAAAATACTCAAGGACAGTAAATCCCTCATCAATCTCAACACAATAATACTGGGGGATTTTAATACACCATTATCAATAATACACAGATTATCAAAGCAAAAAATAAACACAGATATCTTAACCTAAACAACTCTATAAAACAACAGGACTTAAAAGACATTTACAGAATATTCCATCCTGAATCAGCTGAGTTTATCTTCTTCTCAGCAGCTCACAGATCCTTCTGCAAAATAGACCACATTCTAGTCCACAAAGCTAACCTTAACAAATACAAAAAAGTTGATATGGTTCCATGTATCCTGGCAGACCACAATGCTATAATCTTAGCAATTAATAGCAAGAAAAACAACAGAAATTACTGAAGTACCTGGGAATTGAATAATACCCTCTTACACAAACAATGGATAAAAGAGATAATAAGAACAGAAATTAAGAGAGTCTTGGAAACAAATGAGAATGATGAAACAACACATTCAAATCACTGGCATAGTATATAAGCGTTCTTAAGAAGTAAATTTATAGCACTGAGTACCTTCATCAAAAATCAGGAAAGAGCCCAACTTATGCTCCAGTCTTATGCTCCAACTCAAATCCCTGCAAAAAGAGGAACAATCCAAACCTAATAGAAACCAGGAAATAACTAACATCAGAGCTGGAATCAATGAAATTGAGAACAAAATAACAATACAAATTATCAACAAAACAAAGAGTTGGTTCTTTGGGAAAAAATAAATAAGATTGACAGTCCCCTTGCTTACCTCACCAAAAGGAAAAATGAAGTGAATCAAATCAACAAAATCAAAGATTAAAATGGAGATATCACCACTGACTCAATCAAAATCCAGAAGATTATCAGAATTTATTTTAAAAAATTATACTCTGCCAAGTTTGATAATCTAGAAGAAATGGACAAATATCTGTTCACATACAACATTCCCAAATTAACACCAGAGGACAATGAAATTCTAAACCAACCAATCTCAGATAGCAAAGTCGAAACAGCAATCAAAGGCCTTCCAAAAAAGAAGAGCCCAGGACATGATGGATTCATAGCAGAATTCTACCAGATATCTATGAAAGAATTAACAACAATCTTCTACAAGTTATTCCATGAAATTGAGAGGGTTGGAAGCCTCCCAAACAATTTTTATGAAGCAAATATAACCCTAACACTAAAACCCAACAGAGACACATCAAGAAAAAATAACTACAGATCAATTTCCCTGATGAACATAGATGCTAAAATTCTAGCTATCTGGATCCAAAAATACATTGAAAAGATAATACAACATGATCAGTGGGTTTCATTCAAGAAAAGCAGGGTTGGTTCAACATACACAAATCAACAAATGTAATTCAACACTTAAACAGAATTAAAAATAAAAATCATATAATCATCTCAACTGATGCAGAAAAGGACTTTGATAAAAATTCAGCACCCATTTATGCTCAAAGCTCTGGAGTAGAAAGGAATCAAAGGAAAATACTTTAATTTTGTAAGAGCCATTTATGACAAACACATAGCCAACTTTATGCTTAATGAAGAAAGACTGAAAGCATTTCCACTGAATTCAGGAACAAGACAAGGACGTCCACTTTCACCGCTCTTATTCAATATAGTCCTTGAAACCCTAGCCAGAGCTATCAGATAAGAGAAGGAATGAAAGGAATTCGAATAGGAAAAGAGGAAGTCAAGATGTCTCTATTTGCTGATGACATGATCCTGTATGTAGAAGACCCAATACACTTGACCAGAAGACTCCTAGAGCTTATAAACAATTTCAGCAAACTGGCTGGTTATAAGATCAACACTCATAAATCATTAGCTTTCCTATACTCCAGCAACTCCACTGAAAAAGAAATCAGGAAGCCTGTCCCATTCACAATTGCCTCAAAAAGAATACAATACTTGGGCATCAATCTAACAAATGATATTAAAGACCTCTACAATGAAAACTATCAAACATTTTAAAAAGATATTGCAGAAGTCCTGAGTAGATGGAAAAATGTTCCATGTTCTTGGTTAGGCAGAATCAATATAATCAAAATGGCCATTCAATTGAAAGCCCTATACAGATTCAATGCAATCCCCATCAAGATACCGATGACATTCTTCATGGATATAGAAAAAGCAATTCTCAAATTCTTATGGAATAACAGAAGGCCCAGAATAGCCAAAACATTACTAAGCAAGAAAGAGGAAGCAAAAGGTATCACAACTCCTGACCTGAAATCATACTATAGGGCTAAAGTAACAAAAACAGCATGGTATTGGTATCAAAACAGAATTAAAGACCAATGGAACAGAATAGAAGATGCTGAGATGAACCCTCAAATTTTTAACCATCTGATATATGATAAAGAGGGCAAAAGCACAGTATGGAAGAAGGACAGCCTGTTCAACAAATGGTGCTGGATAAAATGGACAGCCATATGAAGACAACTGAAGCTGGATCCTTACCTCTCGCCCTGCACAAGAATCAAATCAAAATGGTTCAAGAATCTGGATATTAAACCAGCAACCATACAATTGTTTGAAGAAAAGTAGGATCAACACTACACAACATAGAGGTCAGCACTGTCTTAACAAGACTCCATAGCTAAAGTATTAAAGCCAAGAATAAATGAATGGGATTCCATTAAAATAAAAGGCTTCTGCACAGCTAAAGAATTAGTCAAGAGTGTCAAGAGAGAACCTACAGAATGGGAGAAAATCTTTGCCTGCTACATCTCAGACAAAGGGCTAATATCCAGATTATACAAAGAACGCAAAAAAACTGAACACCAAAACCACAAATAATCCAATCAATAAATTGTCTGGGGAGCTAAATAGAAATTTCTCAACAAAGGAAGTCCAAAAAGTCCATAAATATATGAGAAAATGCTCTACATGACTAGCAATCAAAGAAATGCAAATCCAAACTTCACTGAGATTCCACCTCATTCCTGTCAGAGTGGCAAAAATGAAGAATATGAACAATGACAGGTGCTGAAGGAGCTGTCAGAAGAGAGGAACACTGTCACACTGTTAGTAGGACTGCAAACTGGAACAGCATGGAGACTCCTCAAAAAACTAGGGCTGGAACTACCTTATGACCCAGTTATCCCACTCCTGAATATTTTCCCAAAAGAGCTAGAATTGACTTATTACAGAGATACAGATTTATCAATGTTCTTAGCAGCTCAGTTTACTATAGCTAAACTATGAAACCAACACAGATGCCCCTCAATGGATAAATGGATTCAAAAACTGTGGTACATATATACAATGGAATTCTACTCTGCTATTAGAGAGAACAGTATCATGGCATTTGCAGCCAAATGGATGGAGATGGAAAAAATTATGCTAAGTGAAATATATCAAACTCAGAGACTCAAGGGCCGAATGTTTTCTCTCATATGAGGAAGCTAGAATACAATCAGAAACAGAGTGATAGCTGGCTAAGCTAATAATAACCACAATACGGGTGAATTTTTACGCAAACATGGGGAAACTTGCCTATGACACAGGGGGATGAAGGGAGGGTGGCATGGAGAGGGAGAATAGGAGGGATATCAAGGAAGCTGGAGGGAGGAAGTAGGAGGGTTATCAACCCAGTGGGGAACCTTCGACTTCCATGAGAAGCCCAACTAACACAGGAGTAAAGTAGGGGGAATCATGGGACTGGGGGGAACCCAAAGTGGGGAGATCATGGAATGACACCAGCCTCGGCTTGCTCTGTGATTATGCATGTGTTCATGATTGTACGGCAACAATTCCCTCCTAAATGTAAGACTATCTTGAACAAATAAAAAAAAACAATAAAATCACAGATGAAAAAGAGAAAATCTACAATTAACTGACGCCACAGAAATACAAAAGATCTTTAGAGATTACTATGAAGAATTATACACCAACAAATTTGATGAACTGAAAGAAATGTACAATTTCTTTGACTCATACACCTTACAAAGAACAAATCCTTAAGAAATAGAAAACCTAAACAGATCGATAACAAGTAATGAGATTCAATCAGTAATAAAAAGTGTTCTAGAACCTGAAGATGGTGAGCTGCAGGTAGGCTTCTTCTTGTTTGGCTCCATGACTAGAAGAAAAAAACTCCAGGACAGCTCCATTGCTGTAAGGTACGTTTTGGGGACAATCATCACCAGAACATAGCGCTAGTTTGGAGAGTTGTTTGGATGATAAGAGATTTGGGAGCAGTGAGTGGACAAGAGGGATTATTTCCATCTCAGCCAGGACACAGAAACTGCGGCTGCCTCCATCATTATTCCCAATCCGCACGGGGTAGGAGACAAACACAGCCTGCAAGATGTTCTGCCGCTGAGAAACCGTGTTTTTTAAGGAATCATGCACCAGGCTCAATTAGAGATACCCCTATGGCACCTCCACTGTGTGAAGGGAGAACAGTGTCTCGAAGCTGCCCACAGAGGAGTCTAGTGCAACAGTCTGCCCAGCGGGAGTTTAGAGCACGCTCCTCCATAACTGTGCCAGGAGACAGCTGCTGTCCACAGACGGAAACAGGAAAAGGGGGCATTGGACAGGCCCAGTTCCCACTTTGCTTAAGGGGATTCGGGTTTGTGAGTAAAATGGAGCCTTGCTCAGACCTGTCCACCCCCACTCCAGTCAGAAGGATCACGTGATAGGTTGAACTCTCAGAGTCCTGTCACAGCTCAAAAATCCCAGAGGACCAAGGTCTGCAACCACCAGCAGAGGGAGCATAGAAAGCATCTCATCCCTCACTGTGCATAAAAACCTGAAGACTCCTGAATTTCAGATCCCCGGAAGCTGTCAAAGACCAGCCCTCAGGGCATTCTTTAATCTTATCTCTTCACTGAAATCTCCTCCTAGAAATCCCAGGAGTCTGAGGACATCCCAATCCTCTTTTTGAGATCACATAATTACAGGCTGTGACCCTATTATCAAAATTTAGGCAGACAGTGAACATCTGCTCCCAAAGTACACAGAGACAATCTTTGCAACCATAGTTCCAAGTTTTCATTAAGAATTTTTTATTTTTTATTTTATTTTATTTTCCTCTTTTTTCCTGTTTTGGATGGATGTGTATTTGACTGCCAACTGGAAAACTTGATTGGTTCATGGACATATAAAAATACTAACTGTTTTTGTTTCACTGTTCTTTTGATTTGAGGGCAGTTTTTTCTTTTCTTTTCTTTTCTCTTCATCTTCTCTCTTTTTCCCTCTTGTCTAACCCAGAGAGTAAAAGGTCAAATGTCTTCACTCATCTGTGGAAACTGGAGCTAGACACAGGCCTGTGTGAAAGGTGGTCAACTCTCATGTATTAGACCCAGGAAAGGCATAGTAACACATAACCTAGGGCATTCATAGAGATGTATCAGGAAGGAAGGGGGAGGGGCACCTGGGGAGGGGTAACGGTGGGAGAACAGGGTAGGATCTAGGGGATAAATCCAATTTAAGAATATATTCATATCATATTTCATTGGATGCATTTTTTATTGTACAATAACTAAATTTCTTAATAAAAATAAAAATAAAAAGCCTTCTATCAAGGAAAAGCCCAGGACAAAATTAAAAAAAAAAGAAAAGAGTGAGGGACGCTTGAGAGAGAGAAACAACTTTTTATTTAGTTTTTCGGTGACTTCTGTTGCTCTGAAACTTCATTGTATACGTGGTGCTAGGGTTTAAACTCACATACCTACATATGCTGGGCAAGTGGTGTACTGCTGAGCCACCACTCCAGCCCCACAAAATGATTTTACTGCCGAATTCCATCAAATATTTAAAGAAGAATTACATCAATTCTCCTTAAGTTATTCCAAAACATAGAAAAGGATTCTTCCAAACATATTCTAGCAGGCCAGCGCTTCCATTACATCAAAATCAGATAAGGACATGCACACAGGAAAAAAGAAAACTACAAGCCAATATTCCTGATGAACAAAGATACAAAAATCCTGAACAAAATACTAGCAAACCTAATCCAATAGTACATTAAAAAAATTATTCACCATGATCAAGTAGAATTCATCCCAGGGATGCAAGGATGGTTCAACATATGTAAATCATTATACATGATGCAACACTTCAATAGAATGATAGACAAAAAACACATAGTCATCTCAATAGATGCAGAAAAAAAATTTGACAAAATTCAACATTCTTCACCATAAAAATGCTGAATAAATTAGATATAAAAGGAATGTACCATGATGTGTTAAAAGCCATTTATAAGTCAATAGTTCATATTATACAAATGGGAAAACGCTGAAAGCTTTGTGAGATCTGAAGCAAGATAAGGATGCCCATTTTTGCCACTAACTATTCAACATAGTGTTAGAAGTCCCAGCCAGAGTAAACAGGCAAAAGAAAGAAATAAAGGACTCCCAAATTGGAGAAGCAGCAGCCACATTGCCACAGTTTCCAGATAACATGATAATATATACAGAAAACCAAGACTTCACCAAAATATGATTCAATCTAAGAAATGAATTCAGCAAAGTTGAGGAATATTAAATAAGCACAAAAAAGCAGTAGCATTGCTATATGCCAATAGTGAATTATCTGAAAAAATAAAACAATTTCATTTATAATAGCTACAAAAATAAAATAAAACACCTACAAAAAATTTAGTACTGCTTATTGAAAAGATTACCCTTTCTCCAATGGGTTGTTGGCAACTTTCTCAAAGATCCCTTGGGTGTAGATGCACACATTTATTTCTAGGCTCTCTATTCAGTTGCATTGCACTGTATGCCTGTTTTTTTGTTGTTTTTTGTTTTTTGCTTTTTGTTTTTAGTTACCACAGCTTTACATTCATACCAGTTGCAGTGGCACACTCCTATAATCCCAGCAGCTCCAGAGACAGGCAAATTCAAGGCCAGCCTCAGCAACTTGGTGAGGTCCTAAGCATCTCAGCAAGACTCTATCTCAAAATAAAAAATGAAAAGAAATGGCTAGGGACTGGCTCAGTGCTTTAGCACCCCAGGGTTCAATTTCCAGTTTAAAAAGAAAAATCTACCTTTATCACTCCTGAAGCTACTGGAAAAATGAAACTAAATTTAGATTACCTGAGAATAAGGACAGGAGGATATAAAGGGGGGCAGTGTCATTTTTTAAAATGAGAAATTTCTGCATGAAATATGCAACCAATGGATATAGGGAATGTTATGTAATTGGCACTGTAGGTAATCATGTGTCTGTTAATTAAGGTTCAACTTGGGGCTGGAGAGTGGCTCAGCAGTTTCAGCGCTTGCCTGGCATGCATGAGAACGCAAGTTCACACTCCAGCAACAAGTATACAACAGAGTGTCAGAGCAATGAGAGCTACATGAAAAACGAAATAAAACTGATTCTCTCACTGTCCCTCTCTCTCTTCAAAAAATAAAATTAAGGTTCAACTCTATTGTATTTGGTTTAAGAATAGCATTACCAGAAAGTTATAAATAATTTGGGTTGGGTAATTTAAATTTGAAACAGAATGGCAATAGTGCTAACAAATGAACTTTTAGAATAAAAGGTTAATACATAAAATAATTTACCATGGCTAAAAAAAGGAAGAATTGTAGACCATATGGTGGTATCACTAAGATAATTATGATCAAAGTATAATAGAAGGAAAAGTGAATCTAAGACACAAACAAATACTGGAGGGCAATGCATTGAGAATAATAAAATTCCTTTACATACATTTATTCAACTTTTTATAATTTAGAAATTTATATGCATTATAGTTTCTAATTGTCACAACTGAGAAGTTATAATATGCCTATTTTACATGAAACTGAAATTCAGTTGGGCATAGTGGTGCATGCCTGTAATCCCAATGACTCCAATGAGGCGGGAGGATGGCAAGATTGAGACCAATCTCAGCAATTTAGGGACACTCTGTCTCAAAATTTAAAAGGGTGGGGGCAGGGGAACTGGGAATGTAGTTTAGTGGCAAAGTGGCCCAGAGGGTACAGTCCCCAGTATCAAAAAACAAAAAACAACAAAGAAAGAAACTAAAATTCATAGACCTAAGATTACAGAGCTACTAAGTAAGAGATTGAGAGTTTAGTCCTAACGCTTTTGATTGCAAATACAGTATTCTCTCCACAATACTACTCTTAATACTCCCCACCCCCACCCCAAAGTAACATATTTCTATGAGAAAAGCTTGAGCAAACATACTTAAACTGTATAACTTAACTTTTGTATAAGGATTAAATGTTGAAATGTTGCATCACTAATTTTTTTTTTTTTTTAACTAGGAACTGAACCCAGGTGCTCTGACCACTGAGTAAAATCTCCAGGCTTTTCTAATTTTTTGAGACAGGATTTTTCTAAATTATTAAGTTTAGCCTTGAACTTGCAATCCTCCTATCTCCGTCTCCCAAACTGCTGGGATTACAGGTATGCCACAGTGCTTGGCTGAAGCACTAATTTTACATGTGTTTATTTGAAAAATGCATTCAAAACATACAAATAAAAATGGTCCTACTATTATAAGTCTGAGAGAGAAAAGTTTTTTCACTCATTAATCAAGCATATTGAGTATTTTACTATATTTTAGACACTGAAAATTCAATATTGAACAAGATAGGCAATACTCTAACTTCACAGAGATTTTAGTCTGAATGTAACGATAATTATATAGAATACATCAACAAAGTAAAATAGTAGAGTATAATAATACTAGAAGGAGGTACAAGATGTCACAGAAACAGAGAAGTTGACACCATAATTTGACCTTATACCCAAGGAGGAATGACAAACCATAGAAGATTTTAAAATGAAGGGAAGCATGACCACTTTTTAGTTTTAGAAAGATTTTTATATAAATTAAAACATGCAATAACAATTTTCTTTTATTTTCTTATATATCATTTTAAATAAATATACACAAAACTGAAGAGTCACCATTTTATCATTATTTATTAGATATGACTAGAAAATTAAAAAACAATTGGGCATAATAATTGTGCACTTTACTACTGAGCTAAATCCTCACCCTTTTTTTAACTTTTTATCATGAGACAGGGTTTCACTAAGTTGCCCAGGCTAGCCTCAAATTAATGGTTCTCCTGCCTCAGGCTCCCCAGTAGCTAGGATTACAGGTTTGTGCCACTGCACTCAGTTAGGGAATAAAAACATTAAGAAATGTTTATAAGTGCTTAATTCTTATTGTTATTCTTTCAATTTTGTTATATTGCAAATCAAGGATATCCATAGGAAAATAACCAATGAACATGAATAGAAAAGTTACTCTTGCACCAGGTCTTTAAAAAGAAGTTTTTCATATTGAAATTCATAGTTCATGATGATACAGCAAAAGTGTCATTTTATTTTTAAAAATATTAGCTAGGATTTGTCAAACAATGCTAAGAATTCTGCATAGATTATCTTATTTAATCTTCACAAGAATTCTTAGAAATACTATTAGATACATTCTGCAAAATATGAAACTTTATTCTGAGAGAAATGAAGTAACTTACCGGATTAGTCAGCTTTATGTTGTTATACCAAAATACCTGAGAAAATCAATTTAAAAGATGAAAGATTTATTTTGGCTCACAGTTTCAGAGGTTTCAGTCCATGGTCACTCATCCCTGTTGCTTTGGGTCTGTGATAAGACAGTACATCATGGTAGAAATATGTGCTGGTGGAAATGTGTTCACCTCATAGCCACTGGGAAGTAAGGGTTTAGGATTTCAAAATTCCTTTCAAGGCCATGTCCCCAATTACCTACCTTCCACCAACTAGGCCTCACTTCCTAATTGTTCCAGGTTTGGCAACCGAGCCTTTATCATATGGGCCATTGAGAGATATTTGAGATCCAAACCATAACATTGCCCAAAGCTACATAACCAGTAAGTACTAAAACCAGACTCAAACACTGGCTTATCTGGTACTAAAGCCCATTACTTTAAGTAATATGCCATATTGCAACTAGTGTACAGGGAAAGGATGACAATGTTTCTCTTTTCTATCATTGTCCTTAGTAATTACGGTTTACCTCTCCCCTCAAAAAAAATGTTTAATTTACTTTAACAAACACTTATTGATCAGGCTATTTCTCCTGTTAAAACAAAAAAAAAATGTTAGTATGAATTGGTAGATTTACATTACTCTTTTCATATAAGTCATGCTTTCAAATATTCTATAGAATTGTTGAAAAAAGGATGGGAAAATTCAAGGCTATGTGGTAATAAAGAGAAGAAGATAGAAAATTGCTAAATATAATTCTTAGTTAGATATACCTTGAATTTACATCATTCCAGTTACAACAAACTAGAAAAAGAAAAGAAAACTAAATAAATAAAATTGGGAATTCCAACAGTAGGAAAAATGTATAGGCAGACTTAAAGCAAAACCTGGAGATTACAAACATTTGTAATTTGTATTCGATGGTTTACAAATTATTTTCATACCTGTGGAAAAGAAATGATACTCATTATTTATAAAAAATAATTTATAAATAGTACAACATTTTCTATTTGTGATCAGATGTGTCACTGATATTTTGGGATAAGGTTGCTCCAGAAATTGACCAAGAAACTAACTCCATATCACTGATGGAAAAGGATTCACACTCTGAACACAACTTTTCTCCTCCTCAGACATCCTACCTCCCCACAAAAAAAAAAAAAGTTTGTTTGTTCATTTGTTTTGTTGCTGTTGTTTTAATTTTTTTGGTCTGGGGATTGGACACAGGGGTGCTTTACCAGTGAGCTACAGTCTCAGACTTTTTATTTATTGAGACAGGGTCTACTAAGTTACTGAGGTTGACCTAAAACTTGAGATCCTCCTCCCTTGTCTTCCCAAGTAGCTGGGATTATAGGTGTGTGTTGGATCCCCCAACATGAGGCCCAGCTGGCTTGTAAAAGTATTGGTGGTAAACAACTCTAAGGGGTCCAGCTGGCTTGTAATTAGCAAATTGCCTGATCGCATGACTAAGCTATTCGGCCACTCATTTGTTACAATTGGATAAATGTGTTTGCACTGTACCCCTATTGGTTGTTGTAATGGATAAATAGAGTAGCAACTAGTCAGGTGGGTAAGTAGCCAAAGGAGAAGCAGTAGCCAGAGAAAAGCAAGCAAGCAAGCAGCCCTGTCCTGAAGGAAGAAAGCGTAGAACCAGAGAAGAAGGCAGCCAGGAGGAAAACAGAGAAGAAGCATAGAACCAGAGAGATGAGCAGCGGTAGAAGATGCAGGTCCCGAGTTCCGGCCGCCGGTGTTCACCCTCCTTCCCGGCTCCCTGACCCTTCCTAACTCAGCCCTCGGGGAACGGCCCAGGTCCGCCGGGTCGTTCCGCCCGCTCCTCGATCCGGAGTGCTGCGGGGAGCAACTCCTTTCCCCCAGGTCCCATCCCCGTCCTGACTCGGCCCAGCTTCGGGTCGTTCTGCCTGCTCCTAGCTCTGGAATGCTGTGGGGAGCAACTCCTCTCCCCTGGTCCCCAGCCCTGTCCTGTCGGCCCCCGGGGAACGGCTAAGGTCTGCTGAGGTCGTTCCGCCCGCTCCCCGCTCCAGAACCCTGCGGGGAGCAACAGGTGTGTGCCACTATGCCAAACCAAAACAAGTATTCTGATGGTAACTATTTGTGTAGCATTTTCCTAATTACAAGCAGATTTTACATGGAGTAGGTATCTTCATTTGATGCTCACAATAATCCTAAGAGGTATTATTAGTACAGTTATGTTTAAGATGAAGAATTTAAATCTCAATCTTTTTATTTTCTCTAGATAACTCAACCGTTAACTGTAAAGATTAGATTCCAACCCTCAGTTCCCCTCTATAACACCATCATGCCATTTCCTTGTTCAAAGAATATCACATTTCACAGTGCAAAGGGCACTGGACAAGCTTGTAATTCAATTATATCACTAACTAGCTTTGTAAAAGTAAAGCTCATATGTATTATTGGATGAGAAAAAGGAATGACATATAGTAATAGGGAAAGGTATTAAACCCTTTTTTGAAAAAAGAAGTGGAGT
Source organism: Aplodontia rufa (assembly GCA_004027875.1). NCBI lineage: Eukaryota > Metazoa > Chordata > Mammalia > Rodentia > Aplodontiidae > Aplodontia > Aplodontia rufa. The sequence continues at coordinate 23,040 of PVKS010003590.1, forward strand.
TCAGAGAATTACATGATTTCTACAGGTCCCCTGGTGGCATTATTATAAAAAGGCATATAAATGCTATTTTAATGTGGGAGATTGGCACTTTGAAAATACAATTTTTTCTGTCCCTAAATTTTCCCATTCCCTTTGTTTTCATTCAAGCAGATAACTGATTCACTATTTATTGCCTCAGGGAAGGTATACACCAGGACAAAAAATGAAAGGGATTTTTAAGTTATTCCAATTTTGCTTTGCAAAAGCATGAAGTCTGACAACAAAAGAGTTTGTCATAGAGATGGAAGAAAAATTCTCACATATAGCAGAGAAAGGGACTTCTCTAAGCCCCTCCCCAGTCTAAAAGGAGATTTTCACAGCTGAAAAACAAAACAAAACAGACAGACAAAAAGCACAAGGAGGTCTTTGGATCCCAATGCAGCAGGAATCTAGGTGAACTTACTGTCTGGAAAGGAGTAAGACCCCAGAGAAGAATGACATCATAACACATCTAGACAAACAGAAACCCAGAAATTCTGGGGGGAGGGGGGGAAAGAAAGCATATGACTTGGAAGTAGATCTCTGTTAGACCAGAAATACCTATCTAGACACAATAATTCATATCTCAGAGGTAGCTCATTATATATAGATGATTACTGGCCACAGTGCCTCTCCCCCTTCCTAAATAAACCCAAGTGAAGCAGGGAAAACCTCAAGAAGGAATAGAAAATTAGTTTCTGTGGCTACGAGTAAAAAAATAAATTTGAACTGTAGAAAATAACTGGCTTTTTTCCCCACAATATTAGAAACCAAATCCAGGGTCTTGTATGTACTAGACAAGTTCTGTGCCACTGAGCTACATCCCTGACCTGAGTATTTCTTTTGTTGTTGCTATTGTTTGTTTTTGTACCAGGGAAATTGAACCCAAGGGTACTTAACCACTGAGCCACATTTCCAGCCCTATTTATTTTTGTTTTGAAACAGGATCTCACTAAATTGCTTAGAGCCTCACTAAGTTGCTGAAGCTTGTTTTGAACCTGCAATCCTCCTGCCTCAGCTTCCTGAGCTGCTGGGATTACAGGCATATGCCACTAACCTAGCTGGATATTTCTTATATCTAAATTAATAGATCAAGAGTCCAACTAAATATTCTCCAATCTTATCCCTTCTAAGTGCCAGGTTTTCTGACTATTAGCCTAAGCTTTTTCCACCTAACCACTGCTATTGATAATGATGATGATTATAAGGATAGAGGATGTCATGGCATATTCAAGGCAAACAAAATAATGATTTGAAACAGCTTTTTACCATTTCTCACACTGACAAGCAAACTTCTACTTATCCTCTGTATGTTATTGTAAATATCACATTTTCCTTAGATGGTCTTAAGTCTTCCTCACCTGTTTCTATGTCACAGAATGTTAACATCACAACATCAAAACTGCCTATTTCCACATCTGTCTCCCTAACGTATTTTAGGCAGAAGTTGAATATCACCTGCCACCACAAAACTCACTTCTGGCAGTGTCCGGCACATGACAGGCTCTCAATAAGTCCTTGTTGGATGGAAAAATAATTGAAAAACTAAATAGAAGTAAAGCTATTATACTAAGTATATATATAAACTTACCTTTTAAAATAATTTTAGCTGGCTTATTACCTATAGGGGGTTTTAAATAGAAAGAACTAATAGGTTCATCCCAAGTCTTAGCATACTTTCAGTAATAAACATGTCACAGCTCTCCAAATGAAAGCCCCTCCCCACCAATAAAACCACAGAATCTCCCTATAACAGAGTTATAGTGGCTACCAAGATAGCCACTCAGAAGAAATGAGATAACCAAAAAAATCTTACTCATAATCTTTGAAAGTTTAAATTTAATAATTTTCACAGGATTTTCTTCCTTATAAATTCTTCTTGATCTTAAAGCCTAAATTAAAAGGGGTCAGAAGAACTCTTTTATAATAGAAGATACTTGCCATAATTCTTGAAATACCTTTGAGCAACAAACATTGAAGTCATGCAGAAAGCTTACTAGTTAGAATTCAGAAAAACTGACTGTACAGAAGAAACTGGGTAAAACTCATGATCCTCTGCTGACAAAGCAACCTACATTAAGGATACAGAGCCTCACATCTTGACTGCTACAAATACTTGACCAGAAACCATAGCTGGGGAAGATTCCCTTCCCCCAATTAAAAAAAAAAAGTTATGCATTTCAGCCTTATACTAAAAAAACAATATATAATCACTGAAATGGTAGCAGTAAATGTTAAAAAATAAGAGCATAAAAGAAAAAGATAAGAAAGAATAGTGTTCTTGCAGTTTAGGGGATATAATATTGCATAATAAGGGGTCCATTTACTGACAGAGACATGAATGAGTTGAATGCCTTAATTCAGTATTTTAAAACGCCAATGTTTTGTGTTTATCTTCTCACTGACTAGACTTTTCTACCCAAAAATAAGCAATAATGGGCCTAAGGGGAAAATCAAGTATTCTATTATTAATGGAACACTTGAGCAGTTTTTCCAAAACTTAACAGTTCACACATCTTATGGTATCAGTTCATTAGTGTATCACTTGTACATTATCCCAGTAAATAATATGTGTAAAAAAAAGTAATTAACATCTATGCTTATTGCTTTGCTACATGGCATATTCCTAATTCATAGGTGAACACAAAAATATTCTCTATTTCTCTATCCAGAATGTTCTTTCTTTATGCCTTCTGGATTGATGATTATTTTCCAATATCAAGAATTTATGGCTGGGGCTGGAGCAGTGGCTCAGCGGTTTTGGCCCTTGCCTAACAAGCACGAGGACCCGGGTTCAAACCCCAGCACCACGTACACAACTAAGTGTTAGAGCAACTAAGGCCATGTGAAAAACTAAATAAAGTTGTTTAAAAAAAAAAAGAATTTATGGCTTCATCAGGTACCACCAGTGATTAATGAAGCTGAGGCAAAAGGATCACAAGTTCAAAGCTAACCTCAGCAACTCAGTGAGGAGTTGGTGAGACCCTGTCTCATAGGGCTGGGGGAATGTTGCTCAGTGGTTAAGAACCCCTGGGTTCGATCTCCAACACCAAGGGAAAAAAAAATTATGGCTTCATGATTTCCAATAACCCTCTCAACTAGCATCAAGATGACACTTTGGGAAAATTTAAAACTTAAGAAATCTTTAGTAAATTATTTATTTTACTATGAATTACAGGAATTGCAAACTTTTCAAAACAAATTTTTCCAATCCCTTCTGGGAACTCTTGTGTTTTTTCAGTTGTGAGGAAAAAAAATCTTTAACCAAAAATTAAAGTTTTATGAAATGGAAAAAGTATCTGAATGTACTACCAGTATGGTAAACATGAAAGTTCAAACACAAATTTGGTAAAATATATATCAAAGAAATAAAATAGCCACTCAGGAAGTCAATAAATTTAGATATATATTTCCCTTTTATTGATTTTGAAAAACAAACTATTTTAACTTAAGGAAATCTAGACATGGAAGGAAAACACGCAGATAATGTAAGGCATAGGTAAACTAGTAAGATACTACAGAAAAGAAGTTAGTTCACCTACAAAGTGCTAGAAACAAATGAAAGAAGAAAATTTTAAAGAAGGAAGGAATAAACAGAGTAGTTTTAAAGTCCCTTCCTGAGAAAGAAAAATGAAAAACAGAAATAACACTTTTATGGAGAATACAGTTAACCAAAAGCAAAAACATAAAAAGCTGTGAGCCCAGAAAACAATTTCAATTTCAAAGGTGCACATAAGATATATGAGAGTATCATGCTTTAGAATTCCAAATATACAATATTCTTCAGTTTCCTTTTTAAAGGTATAACATAAAAACATATGAAAATGGAAAATGATAATATTTAACTTTCAGAACATGGTAAAAATATGTTTATACATGCTCAATTATATCACTGAGAACAATTACAGAAAAAAGAATTGGTAGGAAATTAAATGTCACATAAATGAATAATATCAGGCAGACTTCTATACCAGTTAAAAAGACACTACTCAGAAGATAACTAACAGGACAATTTAAAAAAAACAGAAATGGAATGAGCATCCGTCTCAAAGTATTAAAAAAGCAATGATTACTTTCACATACTTAATGACAATAAGAACAAAAAAAACAAAAAGGAAACAGAAGTGTACTAAAAGAATACCATTGAATCACAATTTTATTATGAAAAAAATCTCAGTGTAAAAAGATAACATTTTATCTTTAAAGCAGAAACTTCTTGCTGAAAACACTAGGAAGAAAACAATTTCTTATTTTAACTCAACACAAAATCGTACCAGTTCAATCCAAGAAGTCTGCTTGAAATAGCCTCTTATAACTATGATCTTTCATCATATCAGAAAATGCTAATACAACTTATCTTGGATTAGCTCAAATTTTCACAAATTAGACTACATCAAAGATTATCCTAAGGGCTCAATTGGTAGCAAATCAAGAGACTATTGTAGATAATTGAATTCCGAAAAAAAAAAAAAAACCAACTGTTGAGAGAAAAAAAATCTGTAACAGAAATGGTAGAATTCTGCTGACAAAACTGAGATCTATAAAAATGTGAGAAAACTGAAGTAGAAGAGATAGAAACTAATATCAAAAAAGCAAAACAGGGGCTGGAACAGTGGCTCTGTGGTTATGACACTTGCCTGACATGCACGAAGACAAGTTTGACCCCCAGCACCATGTAAATGAAGAGTCTGAGCAACAAAATCCACAGCCACATGAAAAACTAAATAAAAGTTGATTCTCTCTTTCTCTCTCTGTCTCTCTCTGTCCCTCTCTCAAAAAAAATTTTAAAAAGATGAAAAGAAAAAAAAACTTAGAAAAACTTGATTCTTTCTCTCTCATGGTCCCTCTTATAAAAAAAAAAAGGAAAGGAAAGGAAAGCAAAACAGTAGGTACAGCAGTTGCAGCCTATCCAACGGTAGTCTAGAATAGCATCCATAAATGGGCTTAGTGATTTCATACCCAGTCCCACTTCTTACCATGGTTGCAAATGATCAATGAGCGGATCTCCTCTCAATTTTGAAAACAATATACAAAATAAATACCAAAAAAAATTTGTCTCATGAAAATTTTACATTTTAATAAGAACATATTCAACAATGAATAAACACTTGGCCCAATGGAGATAGTTATTATTTTAAATGACATTAAGGCTAGTTCTTCAATTATATCTACTACATGTGACAGTGAAGAGAGAAAAAACATTCAAAATGATGAAGGACCGTGCTCCAGGCAGAATAAATTTAGATTAAACACTAAAGTATTTGTTTTTCTTATATTATAGAAACAATAGACAGTAAGCTTAGTCAATTAAAAGTTAACGTACATGGGCTGGAGCAGTGGCTCCGTGGTTACACCGCTTGCCTGGCATGCACTAGGACACGGGTTCAAACCCAAGCACCACATACATAACAATGTCCCAGAGAAACAAAGGCCACATGAAAAACTAAATAAAATTGATTCTCTCCCTCTCTCTCTCTCACTGTCCTTCTCTCTTTAGAAAAGAAAAAAAAGTTAATACACATGTAATAACTGTTTTTAAAAATACATCTTAATAATAATAATTTTAAGAAATTTAAAAATAAATTATTTCTCTAGATCAGTTCATAAAGTTATTTACACAATGTATATACTTTAATATAAAACAAATATGTACTTGATTTGCTAAGTAGAACATGTTGATTCCTTTAAATTTTTGATCTATTATGGCAATTCATTATTTAAAAAGTAGGAAGAGGGGCTGGAGCAGTGGCTCAGTGGTTACAGCACTAGACTGGCATGTGCAAGTACACGGGTTCAAACCCCAGCACCCACATACACAACTAAGTGTCAGAGCAACGAAAGCCATATGAAAAACTCAATCAAATTTGATTCTCTCTCTCTCTCTCTCACTGCCCTTCTCTCTTTAAAAGAAAAAAAAAGTAGGAAGAGATAGTGAGAAAAGAAAGGAAGGAGGAAAAAGAGGAAGTCTATAATATTTTCTCATAAAGTATTGTAATTTTCAATATCGTGTCAGTAATTTCTGTATCAGTTCCTTTAAATGTGTCAACTTTTAAGAAACTCATTCTATTGGATTTAGAAACCTTAAATTCACCTTAGCTTAATTTATATACTTAAAATAATCATTGTGCTTCCTCCTCTTTCTTCCCACATACTTTTTTATCCCTTTCTTTTGTTCTCTTCCCTCTCTTCCTTTTTTCCCCTTCCCATTTTCTCCTTCCTCTTTCTTTCCCTTACACACATGCTCATGAACACACACACACACACACACACACACACAATATTAGTCCAAAATAACAAGGTTGTCCAAAAAGACTGTCTAGAGAAATGATACAAAGAGTAACAACACACATTGATTTAAATAAATCAAAGAGCCCTATTATTTTTTGGCTACATTCCTAAAACCATTCGTATTTAAACCAATTGTGTCAGATCTGAACAAGTGTGGCTACAAAATTCAAAACAGAGTTTACTTTTCTCATTAGTGGTACTATGGGGAAGAAGTGGGGGAAGAAAGCACAAGAAGCACAGTTGATATAAAAAAGGTTTATATATCACTGTACCTCTCTCACATACTAGCTTGGATAAAAGCATCTCAGTGATTACAGTTTTCTCGATGAATCTTCCATATCCATAGGTAGAAGGATTAAAAACCATGCAGAGGGGCTGGAGCAGTAGCTCAACAGTTATGTCTTGCTTGGCATGCGCAAGTAAGCAAGTTCAAACCCCAGCACCACGTACACGAAGTCTCAGAGCAACAAAAGCCAACTGAAAAAGCAATAAAATTGCTTCTCTCTTTCTCTCTCACTGCCTTTCTTCCAAAAAAAAATTTGTTGAAGGGGAGAAAAAAACAGGTGTATGCCTAGTTTGAGGAACTTGTCAACCATATTATTAAATAATGCATGTGTCTGGAAAAGTAAAAGTTACCAAAGTTGTGCTTTTTCACAAAAGTGAGAGAATGAACCCAAATATGAAATCTAGCTTAATCAAAATGCAAATTATAAAGCTATAATTTTTCCAGAGCAAACAAAACTACATCTTTTTCAACTGTGTAATTAGCTCAATAAATATTAAATCCATCGGGAAGAGCTCCACTGTGCAAGTTCATTTTTAAAAACTTGTTTAAAAGCAAGGTTTAACGATCTAAAAACACTAGTTAAAGAAGATCCGAAATCTGTAGCACTGATTCTATTCTTATTACAAATGGTAATGTAAACAGCATGATTTATTAAATCACAAATGTCTATAACTAAATATAGTCATACGTCCTTTCACTATAGCAAAATAATATTAAAATAATATTACTAAATGATGTACTACTGAAAAGATACTATTATAATAAATAATTTCTCAAATCCAGTCAAAATTTTACTCTACAATGGAATACAATTCAAATTACAAATACTGGAACCAAGAAAAGGGAGAATCATATTATATAGGAACCTCATAGCCCACCTTTCTTCTTGACTGGCATTCTTGGGTCTTCTGACAGCCACAGGATTCAAGATCTCTTTTCAAGTCTCTGCTTGATCCAGCTGGATTGTGGCCAAGAGCCAGGTAACTGTTGGAAACCACTTCACCGTTCAGTTTTGAAATCCAGGCCGAGTCTTCTATTTCAGATAAGGAAAATAATGATGTATTTTTTTTTCACAACTAAACTTTTTACAGTCTTCATAGAGTTTAGAGAAAAATAACTTCTGAGTTTTTCAATTTTTATAAATTATGTGTTTTTTTTTAAAAAATCTGAGAAAATTATTGTAAGCACAGAAAATGTTATTAAAATTCCTCTTCAGGCAGCAACATTTTTGGAAGTTCAATGACTAACTCAAGGCACAAACCAAATTTAGACAGCTGTCCTATTACTGTATACACGATCAAATTAAAAGATGAATTGATTGATAATAAAGATCCTCAATTCTTAGAGAAAATATTAAACTCCCCCCTTCAAAAGAATAGTTTAAAATTGCCTCTGGTCTCTGAAAAAGATGTGGAGTTTGAATAGTTTTCTCTGGCAGAACAAACTTAAAGGCCCCTTCTTACTTAATGGACCAGAAGTTCCGGATCACTCCCGCTCAAGTAAAACAGGTCCAGCTTTGCTGTTACTTTCATTTTTTTCTTCTGCACTATCCAAGCCCCCAAGGCTTGATCCTTAATGCCCCTCTGATTCTGATTCTCCCATGTATTAACCGAGAGGATTGAAACGAAGGAAAGCAATCCCTTGGCATGGAGACATTAAAGTGACAGTGCTACTCAATGGGCACTTGATGCAGGATGAGTTGGCGAAGCAGATTTCTTCACATTGGAGTCATTCACATTATGCCATCTCTTCGCATCCAAGCAGCTCCCTATCCGGAGAGGAAAAACACTGAGACTGTTCGAAAGGAGAAATCAAACCTTCCCCCAAAGGTGTTTTCCGAGACATTGTGGTAGGATTAGGCATGCAAGCATAAGGTATGCAAACGGTCTTCGGTTTACTAAATGAGAGTGCAGCTGCTAGGCTTCCACATTCACCCTTTCTCTCAATCTCTCTCCAAACTACCCACCTTCCTTTTGCAGAAAAGACAAGACATCTCTCTGCCACCGCTGGCCACCCCTGCCCACACCCCGATCTTATATAGGAGAGCACTGAAATGTCCTGCACCCTCCACGCGATGAAGTGTTTCCTCAGTCAGGAGAAACAGCAGCACTAGAAATTATATAACTCTCGGATTTGGCTTCGCTAAGATACGGAGACTGGAGGGTCGGGGCTTGCGGGTCTGGGAGATACTGCTGGGCATTTAACCTGCACAAAATTGCGCCAGGCCTCCTCGCAATACCTTCCACCCCCAAAACACCGACATACAAGGGGTCGTCTTGGGAGACAAGAAGGGCAAATTTTTCTCTGGTCCCTTTCCAAGCGGGGCCAAAGGAATATGTGAGGGGACTAAAGCCTGGGGAGAAGGAAGCTAGTCGGGCTGCTCTGACGGCTTCTGGGCGGAGGGTTGGAGGCTCTGAAGAGGAGGTGCCTGAGAAGCCGGAGTCGTCACACAGGGGCCAGGTCAGACGGACGAGCTCCTTCAAGGAGTGAAAGGGGTTGGCTACCAGGGCCCAGCTAACCTGGCTGCCCTGAGAGGAAGGCGCGCAGCAACATTCCAAAGCCCAGCCGCCCCACGTTCCCCTCAGACTGGGATAAAAGGGAGCTAAACTGACAAATAGCAGGTGGAGGAAATCCAGAGCGGGCAAGGGGGACGGACCCACGGGTGCCGGGACTTCCTCGCAGCCAATGAATGGCAGTAATTTCTGGACGCTGCGCCCAATCCCAGGCAGGATGGAGGGCGCGGCTTTTGACTGGGTGGGGACGGGCCCGGGCTGCAGGCAAGTGCGACTTATAAACCCGCCCGCTTCCCCCTCCCCGGGAGTTCGGGTCCCCGCCCACTTGCGGGTCACGTGGGTCAAGATGGCGGCGTCCAAGACACTGGCTGGGGACCTGACAGAGACAGGTTCAGCTCCGGAGGGAGACAGAGAAGCGCCCGAGGTAGGCCGAAAATCGTAGTGATGTGGGCAGTGCTTTCTGCAGCTTTTTGATGTCGACCGACTTTTTTGAGATGATGCACCTAAAGAATTTGAACATTTAAAAAAGAACACCTCCCAAGCAAATTCAGGACGTAATCAAGCCGTCAGTTGCTTTGGAAATAGAAAGTACAAGACCTAAAGTTTAGCCCTGGTTATCTGGAGTTTGCTTTCTCTTGCTTCCAGACTTTGTATAGGCCTTTCCTTTAATTAAGAATACTTCCTTGGCTCCTATCCCTCCCCACCCATGCCAGATTCTCCTTTCAGGCGTTCGCTTAAATGAATCTTCCTCCAGGAAGCCTTCCCACATTTCCCCTAGCTCAATAGTTTTTTCTTCCTTTTTTAAATGTCATCCTCATTCTGCGTTTAAATTCCCTGCTTTTTTTTATTCTGACTTCCCGTTAGGGTATAGGTTCCTGAAGATATTGTACCACGGACTATTCGAGAACCTGGTGTATACACCAGGTGCTCTGTAAATGATGAGTGTTGAATTAAATTCGGAAGGTCAAGTGAAATAATACACATAAAAATACAACGAACAGTAAAAAATACTTTGCAAACTACACAGCTACATATATGCACTCTTACTAGTAAAAGTGTGATCGGTTGAGTGTTGGACTAGCTATTTTTTTATACAAAATGTTGGCAGTAGCAAAATCTTTACATTTTAGTACTTGTTAAAAGTCTTGTGGGGACTAGGTGTATAGCTAAGTAGTACAGAGCTTGCCTAACATGTGCCAGGTCCTGGGTTCAATCCCCAGCACCCCAAAAAGTAAGTCAGAAAGGTACTAATTTATTTATCTGCTTTAATGTGGAGCATGTAATGAAGACAATCAATTCTTTGACAATACTCAATAAATATTTGCCATCCTGTTTTCATTAGTTCAGTATTTACTGTCTAGTATAATCATAATCCTAAGTAGGTTTGTTTTTGTTTTGTTTTACCCATTACAGAGCTGAGAGTATAGACTATGTAGGTGAGTTACAAGTCATTGCCTTGTTACAAGACTTGTTACATTGCCTTGTTACAAGACTCTTTTTTGGGTTAAATGGGCACATATCACTCATTCAGCAAGTTATTACTACACTTATGTTCAAGATGTGTCCCTTGACCACAGCCTCAGAAGTCCTTGATGCTAATAAAATGAAGTTTCTAGGCCTTACCCTACATCTGTTGAATCCAGTTATTTATGGAGGGAGCTCAAGGGAACGCATTTCAAATAAATGCCCCTTGTCATTCTTGTTCACACTAGAGATTGAGAACTACTAATTTATTATCTTCTATATTCATTATGTTTAATTTACCTTTAATTCTCTTGGCTAGGACTCTTGAAACTTCAGATTTATGCCCTCGATTATAAAACTTTTTAAAATGGAGATTGGTGTAATTTGTGAATGGCCTTCTATTTTATCTATTCATTGGTTAACCTGAAGAAGGTAGAACAAAAAGCATTGAACTTTATATCAGTAGACCTTCCACTTACTTTTGTAGTGCAACCACAAATTTGGATTTGCCAGAAGTGCCCTATTTCCTTGTTTAAATGAAATTAAATAGTACTCTTAAACTTTGTCAGAATGGCAAAAGATTCAACAAATACAATTCATTGAAACTTTTCACAAAGACCCAAGATACCCAGAGCAGATCATTCAGAAAGGATCCTTTCTGAAACTCCAAGGTTTTTTCCTGATTTCCATCAAGATACTACTAGCCAAACCTTTATGATTCCTTGATGTTAGTAACTGTCTATTCATCACACTTGGGACACAGGAACCTTCCAGCCTCAGAGCCCAGTGCCTTAAGTCCAGGCTCAGTGGTGTATCACATAGCTATTTTTGACAAATACTCTTCCTCCACCCCAGGTGCTACTAGAGGACTGAATATACAACAAAAAAATAAGGTAGCCATGATCCACTGCCTCTTCCCAGTACGGACCAGTGTTCCTCTCTCTGATTTTCTCTCTCCTTATTCTTGAAGGCAATCTGCCCTTTCTTACCTCTAAGAAACTTAACATAATTTCCAAAATGAGCCCAGTCTTTCATGAGAGAGAGAGGAGAGAGAAAATGGTCACCAAGCAGGTACTGTTTATAATTTGCCACCTGAAAAGATAGATCAGGGAAGGAACTGGCTACTTCCTTGGAAGACAAAACTCGGTGTCTACTAAATCCTAAGACAAGTCAAAATTTCTGAACCTCAATTTTATCATCTCTAAAATAGAGACGATCATTATCCTACCAGTGCTTAAAGTATTGTGTGACTTTAAAAGCCAGCGTATAACAGATAATAAGGACCAGGGGACTGGCGGAGGGAGTGCTTAGATGGAATACTGGCCAAATTGTTATATCGTGTGCATATATGAATATGTAACAATGAATCCCATAATTATGTACAACTTTAATGCACCAATAAAAAATGTGAAAAAAGTGTATAACAGATAATAAGAGCTCAATATATGTTGATTGAATCATTCACTTAATATATGAAAGCAAATGATTGTACCTGGCACATTACTGAACTCTACATATTTTTTAGTCTGAAGCTGTAGAATTTTATTCATTAGGTTTTATTTACTGTTAATATCATTAGTTTTTATGGTTCTGGAATTTTGTGTTTTTCAGGACATCAAGATGGCAATATATATGCATGGACAGGGAAATGCAAAACTCAGAAGGCCAATGATCATTGACATCATAGAAAGAAAATTTGAGTATCTTAGAAAAGAAAAGTAAGAGACAGACCTGTATTGAAAGTAAATTTCATTTGCAGATCTTTTGTATTGCTATTATTTCTGAGGTTTAGCTAAGAAACTGTCACCTTTATTTAGTTATGAAGAAAGCTTATTTAAAAAAAAAAACTAGAGGAAATCATAGATAAAAAAAAAAATACTGACTTCTCAGAATATTGGGATTGTGGATAATTTCTTTTATGCTTAAAAAATGCCCCAAATTGGGGCTAGAGCAGTGGCTAGGCACTTGCCCAGCATGTGCAAGCACATGGGTTCAAAACCTAGCACCCAAGTACACAGCCAAGTGTCAGAGCAACCAAAGCCATGTGAAAAACTAAATACAAAAATAATTGACTCTGCCTCTCTCTCACTGTCCTTCTCTCTTCAAAAAAAGTGCCCCAAATTAGGGTTGGAACAGTGGCTCAGCAGAATCTCACTTGCCTGGCATTCGTGAGGACCCATGTTCAAACCTCAGCACCACAAAATGTTGGAGCAATGAAAGTCAGATAGAAAAAAAAAAAAAACTAAATGCAATTGATTAATTGATTTTCTCTATCTCTCCCACTCTCTCACTCTCCCAAAAAAATCCAAATTATTGCTGAAATATTATTTGTATAGTAAGAATTTTTTAATTGAAAGTAATTAGGAGAAAAACATTGGCAGGGGGTACTTACATTTCATTGATGACCATTAATAATTAAAATCAGTTTAGGATTTGTTATCTCACCCACAGTACCAAGTACAGCAAAAAGGAATACAGATTCCATGACATACACACAGTCTTATGTTACCATTTTGACTTTTAATTAATAGAACTCAAGAATAAAGTCAAAGCACAACTGTTATTAACCTTTAGAACTTTGTGGATTTAATTATGAGTCTGAAAACGATCTGTCAGATCACTTTGGAAAAAGTTTTATAAATCATAGACAAGATATTTTATAAGTGTTTGGTCTAATTAAAAAATAGTTATTTTCTAAATAGCCTAACCAAATATTTTTTACTAGATGACTTTAAGCAAATTAATACTTTTAATAGCTGGAAAGGTATTCTTAGAAATACGTATGTCATAAAATTTGGCTACCTTGCAACATATTCCATTTGTTTGTGGCTAAAATTTATGGCTACAAAAGCAGCTCTATTTTAGAACCATCCTAAATAATCACAAAAATAGAATCCTCTCCTCCCATTAGAATGCAAGTTCCATGATGAGTGGGGTTTTTTGTTTGTTTGTTTTGTTTTGTTCACTACCTTATTCTTAGCACTTCAGAAATACTGTTTACATAGTAAATACTCAGAAATATTTGATGCTGGCCGGGAACAGTGGGACATGCCTATAATTCCAGCAATTCAGGAGGCTCAGGCAGGAGGATTGCAAGTTTGACAGCAGCCTTAGCAACTTAGTAAGACCCTGTGACAAAATAACAGCTCAGGGGATATAGCTTAAAGGTTAAAAAAGAGAAAGAAGGAAGAAAGAGAAAGGGCTGAAGCAGTAGCTCAGTGATAGAGCACTTGCCTGGAATGCACAAGGACACACATACCCAACTACGTGTTGGAAAAACAAAACCCGATGAAAAAATAAATAAAACTGATTATCTCACTCTCTCCCTCTCTTTAGGAAAAAACAAAGACTTAAAACACAAAGACAGATTTGATGCTGAATAAATATGTAATAATAACTAATGAGCAAATGACCTGTTATGAGAATATTGTGTTAAACTTAATCATTTTCTTTGTTTTTCTTATTAGGGCCTTAAATATACATGGAATGGTATACCTTGGAACAACAGCTAGTTTCTGTGGAATACTGACAAACTTCATTTTCAGACACTGTTTCAAGGTTAAATATGGTGCTTTGAAGACATATGCATCATTGACTGCACTTCCATTTTTGTCCACTGTAGTTACTTACAAGTTCCTTGTAACTGATGCTTTGTATTCAGGTAAATTTAAATTCATTAATATATTATGTGGTTATATCTAAGTAAAGTTATTCATTAACATGTGAATAATTCTCTTACGTTTGTATTTTGCTTTACCACTTACAAGGATCTTCACATATATTTTCCTGTTTGATCTACACAGTAATCCTGATAAGGCAGGGCAAGCATTATTGCCCCTTTTTTACAGATAAGTAACCAAAACTGATGCATGTTCAATTTCGGTTGCTTATCTGTTTAAAAAAAAAAAAAGTGAAGCAATATGATATACTAAGAAAAAAATAGGCTTTGGCATATTATGCACATGATTTCAGATCCTACTTCTCATCACCTCGTTAGGATTAAATTACTTACCTCACAGGATTGTTGTGGGAATCAAAAGATGATGTTTGTTAAATGCCTAACATAGTATCTGTCATGTTATGGGCTTCTAATGAAATTTCCTGACTCCTCATTTTAAGTTACGTTTTCTAATTGGGAATTGATAGAGCCTCTAGCTGTAGTTCATTCTTCAAGTCTTTGCTTAAAGATCCCTTCCTCTGAGAAATCTGATTGCTTCATGATAGGTTAGGCTTCAAGATAGATTATGAATACATTTTACCTCCAAAGCATTGGGCACACTTACATTTTTTTTTTCATTTTTTTTTGTCTAATGTCTTTCTTCCCTTGTCAAAATCTCTGTTTTATGTAACACTACATACCCCTAGTACCTAGCACATAGCTGATACATAATAATACATGTATTAACCTAGAACAAGTGTCTGTGTGCTAGTCTAGTATTCTTATTATGAAATTGCTCCATAGCAAGCAAAAATGTAAGAGGTTATTCTCCACATAATAAAGTAAAAAGTGTCTTTAAATTGAGATGCATTAAGCCTCTTATGTCACCATCAACTTTCAATTTCTAATATCTTTTCTATTATTTTATGGTTGAACACAATACAGATAACCACATTTTGAGATAACAGCTCTTAACCTGAATTCAAAAGAGACCAAATTTACTTTTTTTTCTAGGTAATATAAGTAAGGAAAATTGTATTCTGAGAAGTTCACTGGTTGGCATAGCTTGTGGTATTTTATATCCTAGTGCATTGGCTTTTTCTAAAAATGGACGTCTGGCAGTCAAGTAAGTCTCTCTGTTCAGTTCTTTTTTTTTCCTTCATTCCTTCCTTTTTTTAGATTAATAAACCTTTCTTTAAATATCAGTGATACATTCTAATGGAAATACATTAGTTTGGTATTCCAAATGGCCAATATTTAAAATTTTTGCTATCTACATGATAGAACTACAATGAAATTATCATTTTAGGGGAAATCAGTGAACTTTCGATATTTTGGTGTATATTCTCAGAATATATGATTAATTCTTTTTCATTTTTAGGTATCATACTGTTCCACTGCCACCAAAAGGAAGAGTTTTATTACATTGGTTACTGCTTTGTCAAAGGGAAATAAAAATAATGGTTGTTCCCCTAACCTTTCAAACAGCATTTGGAATACTTATTGGTACACAGCACTACAGAATATTTGAGAAAACTAGATGTGAAGATTAACCAAAGAATGAGTGGATGCTAACTCAGCAGAGTGAATATTTTCATAAATTGCTGAAAGACTGAAAAGTAATTGTTTCTGTCCCTTTTACCGACTCTACAGCATATACTCCATAAATACTTAGTGATTCAATAAATGTAAATGTAAAATAAGTTTCATCTTACTTTCCTCATTGTATGTGGAAACAGATTTGAGGACTCAGGTCTAATCTATACAGTGAGCCATTCTTCATGAATATTTATTTACTGAGTCCCTGCTATGTCTCAGACACTGTGTTACAAGGAATAACAAATGGTCTTTACCCAGAGAGAACTCTGAATTAGAAGAGGGATACAAAATATGAACGTATAGAATAAGAGGGTTTACTTGATCATCTCAATTGATGCAGAAAGGCCTTTGATAAAATCCAGCACCCATTTATGATAAAAACTCTGGAGAAGACGTGGATCAAAGAAATGTATCTTAAATATGCAAAGGCCATATATGACAAAACCACAGCTAGTATGATACTAAATGGAGAAAAACTGAAAGCATTTCCACTAAATTCAGGAACAAGACAAGACTGCCCACTCTCACTACTTTTATTCAGTATAGTCCTTGAGACCCTAGCTGGAGCAATCAGGCAAGAGAAGGAAATCAAAGGAATAAGAATAAGAAGAAAAAGAAGTCAGACTATCCCTTTTTGCTGACAACATGATCCTCTATCTGAAGACCCAAAAAATTCCACCAGAAAACTGCTTGAGCTTATAAACAGATTTAGAAAAGTGGCAGGCTACGTATAAGATCAACACCCATAAATCAATACCTTTCCTATACACTAACAATAATAGGGCAGAAGAAAAAATCAGGAAATTGATCCCTTTCACAATATCCTCAAAAAGAATAAAATACTTGGGAAATAATCTAACAAGGGAAGTAAAAGACATCTACAGTTAAAATTATTGAACACTGAAGAAAGAAATGGAAGATGACCTGAAAAGATAGCAAGATATTCAATGCTCTTGGTTTGGCAGAATTAATATAATTAAAATGGCCATTGTTCCAAAAGCACTATACAGTTTCAGTGCTTTTCCCATCAAGATACCAATATCATTCTTTACAGATACAGAAAAATCAATTCTCAAATTCATTTGTAATAACAAGAAACCCAGAATAGCCAAAACATTACAAGCAAGAAAGACAAAACGGGTGGATTTGCAATATCAGATCTAAAATTATACTATAGAACTGTACTAACAAAAACAACATGGTACTGGTATCAAAATAGGATTGAACAATGGAACAGAATAGTAGTCTCTGAGACATACAAATCTTTAAACATCTTATTTTGACAAAGGGGTTCAAAATATAACATGGAGGAATGACAGCCTATTCAACAAATAAGGCTGGACAGCCATTTGTAGAAGGCCGAAATTAGATCCTTATCTCTCACCTTGCACAGAAATCAAATCTAAATGGAATAAGGAACTAGGAATTAAACCAGCTACCATTCAACTACTAAAACAAAAATTAGGACCAACACTCCAGAATTTGGAAGTAGGCAAAGACTCTCAACAAGACTCCCAAAGTGAAAGAAAGTAAAAAATCAGTGCATGGGATGCCATTAAACTAAAAAGCTTTTGCTCAGCCAAAGAATTGGTCAAAATTGTCAAGAGACAATCTACAAAATGGGAAAGAATCATGATCTGTGATTACTCCAACAAGAGACTAATGCCAAAAACAATCAATCAAAAAACTTAATGCCAAAAACAATCCAATCAATAAATGGACTAGAGAGCTAAATAGAAACTTCTCAACAGAGGAAATGAAGCAAGCCAATGAATACATGAGAAAGTGTTCTAAATCACTAGTAATCAGAGAAATGCAAATCAAAATTACATCAAGATTTCACCTCCAGTCAAATTAGCAAAGATGAAGAACATAAACAAAAACAGATGCTGGAGGGGTTGTGGTGAGATAGGAACACTAGCACACTGTTGATGGAACTGCAGACTGGTACATCCACTCTGGAAAGAAGTGTGGAGATTCCTCAAAAAATTAAGGATAGCACCATGATGCAATCCGGCTATCCCTCTTCTGGGCATTTTCCCAGAGGGGTTAGAATTAGCATATTAGAGAGACATAGCAAAATCTATGTTCATACCAGCTCAATTTACAATAGCTAAATTATGGAACCAACCCAGATGCCCCTCACTGGATGAATGGATCCAAAAACTGTGCAATGGAATCACTAAGCAATTAGAAACGATATTGCAGCGTTTGAAGGTCAATGGATGGCAATGGAAGAAATCATGCTGAGTGAAGTTAGCCAACCCCAGAGACTCAAGGGTCGATTGTTTTCACTCATTTAAAACCCAGGCTTGAGTGAAAGGTTGTTAAACTCATGTATTAGACCCAGCAAAGGCGTAGCAACACATAATCTAGGGGAACCATAGATATGGGGGAGGGGAGTGGGAAGAGGCTGAGGGAAGCAGAAAGGGAGGGATCTATTAAAAGACAGTCGACATGTAGCACACTATTTACCCCCCTGAGAATTCAAATAATACTTATGCAATCATTTAATTCTGGAAAATTCACAATCTAAACATTTATATCACTTGTAGGGGGTGTTAAATATAAAGAAGAATCAATAGACTTGGGTGTGAGCGATGTGGGGGTAATTCTGGTTTAAGAACAAATGCATGTCATATTACTTTATATGCATTTATGATTGTACAGTAACTCAATAAAATTTTTTAAAGATACAAATTATCCAAAAATATGTATTTTTTTAAAAAAAGAGAGGGACAGTGAGAGAAAGAAAGAAAAAAAAGAATCAATTTTATTTAGTTTTTTATGTTGCCTTCGTTGCTCAGATACTTCGTTGTGTATGGGGTGCTGGGGTTTGAACCCAGTCCTTGCGCATGCTGGACAAGCACCATAACCACTGAGCCACTACTCCAGCCCCCAAAGTATATTTTTTGACCTTGATAGAATTGAATTAGAAATCAATAGAAGAATAGTATATGGAAAACTAGCGCTACTAGAAACTAACACAGTTCTAAATAGCTTACAGGACAAAGAAGAAAGCAAAGAGAAATTAGAAAGTGTTTAACTGTATGAAAATAATTCACAAATGTAAAAATCCATGGGATACTGTTAAAACATACTTAAAGGGAAATTTGTAATACTAAATGTTATAGGGGGGAAAGGGCCTCAAATCAATGACTTCACCTATATCCTTAAGAAACTTGACAAATGGGTTGGGGATTCAGCTCTGTGGCAGAGAACTTGCCTAGCATGTGCAAGGCCCCAAGTTCAGTCCTCAGCCCTGAAAAAAAAAAAAAAAAACTTGACAAAGAGGAGAAATTTAAATCTCAGGTAAAATTAAGAAAGGGCTGGA